>PVIR01003542.1:0-87597 GCA_004026965.1 Petromus typicus
CAGCAGCAACCAGTACCACATACCACAGTGCCGGGCGTGGTGGCTCACGCCTGTAATCCCAGCACTCGGGAGGCAGAGGCAGGAGGATTGTGATGTGAGTTTGAGGCTGAGCTCAGGGCCAGCCTGAACCACAAAAGCGAGACCCTGTCTCCAAAAACCTAAAAAAAAAAAAAAAAAAAAAAAAAAAATTTTGGTACTAAGTTAAGGACAGACTCATGGACCAATGAAATAAACCTACGCAGATATAAAATATTTAAACTTATGGTCAAATGATTTTCAACAAAGGTACCCAGATAATTCACTGGAGAAAGAACTGTCTGCCACAGATGGTGCTGAGATAACCAGCTACGAACACACACACATAAAAACAAAGCTGAGCAAGGAAGGACAGACAGCCTGTGCCTGTAATCCCAGCTGCCTGGGAGGCTGAGCCAGAAGGACGGCAGGCTCAAGGCCCATCTGGGCAAGGAGGTTAGGTCAGTGCTGCCTAGGTTCAATCTCCACTACTCCAACACACTTACACACAAGCTAGACCCTACTTTACAACACAACTCATAATGGATTTTTAGACTTCAGTACAAGAACTAAAACTACTTTTGAAATTTGTTTTGTGAGCTGGGAATTTAGCTCAAGTCGTACCGTACCTACTTTGGAAGCACTAGGGTCCAAGTTCAAAACCGAGAGTGGCAAAAAAAACCCCAAAATGATTTGGTTTTGTTTTGAACTGGAAGATGGATGCTTCTGCTAACTGGCAGGCATAGAAGCAGAGAGAAGAGCCCTCCTTTGCTCCTCCTTGAGGGTCTAAACTTGTCTAGATAATAGAGGAATGTCTGTCTCCAGACGAGCTGCATGAAAACAAGGCTATGTAAGTATGCTGAAATTGATGTAACCTTCTGACCAATTAACCTGTATTGCTTGAAATAAAAAATTAATAAGATCCTGTATTCTCTATCTCTTATGTAGCCCTTTACCCAATTACTTAATTCTATGCTTCTAAGTATGGTGTATGTAACCTAGGTACCCCTGGCCTTTGCTCCAGGGTTTCTACTTTGGAAGCAAATGGGCTGAGGATTTAGGTCAGTGGTTCCAGCACCTGCCTGGCAAGTGCAAGATCCTGGGTTTGAACCCCGGTAACCACACACAACAACGCTGGGCCTGGTGGCTCAGGCTCTAAGCCAGCACTTGGGAGGCAGAGGCAGAAAGACTGACGAGTTCGAGGCAGAGTTCAACATCAGCCTGAAGTACAGCCTGCCTATAAATAAATAAATTAAATAATAAATACTTTGCCTCCAAAACTCCTGACTGCATCTTCCATTCTCCTACACCAGTTTGTTTTATTTTCTGCTGCTTCATTGTAGTCCAGACTGATCTTTAACTCACTGCGGAGTCAAAGTTAGCCTCCAACTTGCAGCAGTCCTCCGGCTTCAGCCACCCAAGTGCTGGGATTACAGGCATAAGCCACCACACCCAGCTAGCTATTTTTTATTTATTTTATTTTAATTTATTATTATTATTTTTTACAGAAGCAAGACTGAACTCATCTTGTACTTGCAAGGCAGGCAGTGGTGTCACTGAGCTAAATTCCCAGCCCTAGCTAGCTATTTTTTAAATTCTTAGAGAAATTTAGGAATAAATCTTTTTGACCTTGGATAAGAGCCTTACATGTAACACCAAAAACAAGAGCATTAGAAGAAAAACACTGATAGGGCCAGGAATTTAGCTCAGTGGTTCCTGCAGCGCCTGTCTTGCAAGTGCAAGGACCCGGGTTCGATTCCCCAGTAACCACATACAATATTGGGCATGGAGACTCACGTCCAGCAGCAACCAGTACCACATACCACAGTGCTGGACGTGGTGGCTCACGCCTGTAATCCCAGCACTCGGGGAGACAGAGGCAGGTGGACTGCTGTGATGTGAATTTGAGGCTGAGCTCAGGGCCAGCCTGAACTACAAAGCGAGACCCTGTCTCAAAAACAAAACAAACAAACAAAAAAAACCAAAACTGAGCCCACTGGTGTAATAAAGGTTTTTTTTCACTTCTTACAGTAACTGCTGGATACTTGTGTCTTCAAACGACAGTGGCCAGACCCAGAGCTCAACACTGAACTGTAACACTCAGCTGTGCCTCAGGGCTATGGCTCCTGGATGTGACATTAACCTATAACGCTTGGCTGTAGCACTGAGCTGTCCTGCTTTGCCACAACAATCCTACCAAGCATGGTGACACCTGCCTATTATCCTACCTCTTGAGAGGCGGGGGCAGGAGGATCACCAGTCATTCAAGGCCAACCTGGATTATGTAGCTAAACCCTATCTCAGTAAATAAACAAACAAATATATAAATTTTTCCTAAGAATTTAAATATAAGTAATATTTGCCTACTTACCTCTGAGCTTAAAATATTAAGATGAGATTAATGGACTATAAGAAGTTAAAAAATATATCACTGTCATGAAACTTCTATAGGTTCTAAAGGTAAGTCAATTCAGAAAAAAATGCATGAACCTTGCCAACTTGCCAATTTACATACCTGGCCTTGTAACTCTGGTCTCACAGTGTATGAACTTGGGTATGGGGCCCTCGGTCGTGTAGCAGAATTCCAGTAGTTAGCACTGTAGCTAGGATATGGAGGCTGCTCCTAAAAGGAAAATGAGTTCACTTTTAATAACATTCTTACATTGAGTACTACTGTGCCATAAAGAGACAAATGTAAGTAATCTGCAGGAATATGAACTTTGAGATCACTAAGTGAAATAAATCAGACACATGAGCTTAAATATTACAAACTTTCTCTTACATGAAAAGCTTAAAATGTAAATAAAGAGCAAAATAAAAGTTACTTAATAGAAAGTACGGAAATAGGTCTTTCTCAAACAGAAAACGAATGGAGAGACAAAGGAAAAGGGAAGTGAGGGCAGGCAAAGGGGTGAAGAAAGAATTAAGATGTGATATGTACACTGTCGTTACTGTTCTCATTGCTGAGACAAACTACCTGACCTCCAAAGTTAAAGAAGGAAAGGTTTATTGTAGCTCACAGTTTATAGAAATTTCAGTTCAGCCATCTGGCTCCAAGATAGGGTAGCACGGCAGAGGAGCATGGCAGAGCAGGCAGATAGAAAACAGCAAGCAACAAGCGACAACAGGAACTTCTTTCTGTCCCTTTAGAATTTATCCAGCTACCCATCTTTGGAGTAGGTAACACTCACACCAAGAACTATGCCAAATCAATCAGTACACTAGTTTCGCAAAACATCCTTAATCCGAGTATCACATACTCTAGATCCAGCCACCTCTTCTTGTTTCTGTACCTATGACTACAGGAGGCTTTGGGGGTGGATATCTAGACACAAGCCATAATATACATGTACCAACTCTAGATGAGGAGTATAGTTATATACTACAAACATGTACAATGGGCTGGGGATTTAGTTCAGTGGAACTGTGCCAAAAGTGCCAGGTCCTGAGTTTGATCTCCACTACTGGGGAAAAATAAATCCTTGTACAAAAAAGAGGGGAATCAAGTGAGGAAGTGATCAACTAAGGGAGGAAGAAAAGCAAACAATATACTCAGACTATTCTCAGACTTATAAAGGCAGAATATAGATAACAAAAAAGGTAACAGATAAAAAGCAACCCAGAAAAACATTAAAAGTAAAAAATTAAAAAAGAACAAAACCTGGGGCTAGGGATTTAGTTCAATGGCACCACACCTGCCTTGCAAGCACAAGGTCCTGAGTCAATCCCTGGTATAGGGCAGGACAAGAAGCCACTTAGGCAATAGTAGTGCATACTTGTAAGCCTGGCCTATATAATGAGTTCAAGGCAAGCCCGAATTATATAACTAAACTCTGTTCCAAAAAATAATAATAATAATAAAAAATAAAACAAGATTTAGCTCAGTGGCACTACGCCTGCCTTGTAAGCACAAGGTTGATCCTAAGTTTAATCTTTGGGACCAGGAAAAAAAAAAAAGTACTAGAGCCTTTTATGACATATACCTAGCTCTCCCCCAAAGTCACATGGGCTCACAGGTGGGACTTTTTGGAGGTGGTTCGATCGAGTGTGTAAGTAGCCTGACCAGAATAAAAGGGAAAGGAGTCTTGCCGCTTTGCTGCATACTGCTTCTGGCCTGCCACACTAAGGACTGTTTCTCCTCTGCCATGCCACCCTGCCTTCAGCTGACTATGGACTGAAACCCCAATAAACTGCTATTTAAAAATAAACCTTTCCCCTTTAGTTGTGTATGTCAGGCATTTTGTCCTAGCACAATAAAGTAACTAAGACAGAACTCTCCCATAAAATCATTATTAATCATTATTAAACTGATGAAAAAGACAGGTATGATGATGCATGCCTGCAATACGAGCATTTGAGAGCCTAATAAACAATTGTGAGTTTGGGGCTATGCAGCAAGTTTGAGGTCAACCTCAACTATATAACGAGATCTTGTCTGAAAAAAAAAAATAATAGTAACTGATGCATATATGTTACATGACAAATTACATGTCCTACAATAAACAATTCCTGACTGGTAAAAGCTTGTCCTTATGCATCATGCCTGTTCCACCATACCAAAGATAATATAAGGGAATTCTAAGTCAGATGACAACACATGCATTAATTTCCTATATTTCTCTCCAGTCACTACACATCATCATTATAAGTTTAGCATACCATATTTGGCAATCTGAAATCCACAATGTTCCAAATACTGACATGACCTCACAAATGAGGAAATCCTTGACCTCATGTGCTGAGCTGCAGTCAAAATGCAAGTTGGTGCAGAGCTGGAGATGTAGCTCAGTGCACAGTGCTTGCCTACCATGTGCAAGTCCACGGGGTTTGAACCCCAACACCAAATGCACTCATGCACACACACAAAAGCAAGTGCACTAAAAATAGTGTACAAAATTACCTTCAAGTTTTGTAGAAGGTACACATGAAGTATGAATAATTTTGTGTTTAGTCTCAGGTCCCAAGCGTTTCCGGTATGAGATATGCAACTTGTATTAATTTAAGTAGTACAACAAAGAGTACTTTACTCTTGTTTAGAACAGTGGAAACAACTTTGTAGTGTGAAAATATTACTGCTAATGTTTATTTCAACCACATACATCTTTTTTTTTGAGACAGGGTCTCACTGTAGTTCAGGCTAGCCCTGAGCTCAGCCTCAAACTCACATCACAGCAATCCTCCTGCCTCTGCCTCCTGAGTGCTGGGATGACAGGCGTGAGCCGCCACGCCCGGCACTGTGGTCTGTGGTGCTGATTGCTGCTGGGCATGAGTCTCCACGCCCAGTATTGTACGTGGTTATTGAGGATCGAACCCGGGCCGTTGCACTTGCAAGACAGGGGCTGGAACCACTGAGCTACATCTCTGGCCCTCAACCACATACATCTTTAACATAACTTTGCCAGGCTGTACTCCAGGTTGTTTTCATATTCCTTGACTATCTGCTATCGCTAAATTTTATTCTGCCAACTGTAACTTCAAAGTCAGAAATAGATACAGAACAATGACCACTCCAATTCAGCTATGATAATAATCTCTTCAGCCTTTCGCTCCAACTCAAAAAGTTATCAATGATTTGTGATAAGAAGCCAGGACATTTTGGCAAAAGACTATACCAGCTCTCAAAATTTTCCAAAGCATCCTTTGTCTCGTTTAATAGATGTAGACATATTTTTTCTTTTAATGATTTTATTGGTATGGCCTCAGTTTGACATCTGCAGTACATTGTTAACAGAGGTGAATAGAAATATTTGAAATAAGTACGTCACTTAAATGCAGCATAATTTGAAATGCTCCCTGTGATTGTGATTGTGCCGGTCCCAGACATTTTATCAGCATCCTCTTACTTACTGCACAGCACACTCTGTGCTTATCTTCACTGTGTCTCAGTGTGGCCCAGACTGCACAGGTGGGAGCTATTTACCTTTTTTCAGACCCAGACTTTTAAGAGCAACAGCAATAACTTCAGGTATTCCATGGCAACTGGCAGCAACACTGACTTCTAGGTTGTGCTGCTAAAAAATCCAACATGGATTGTGTGCTCCTTCCTATAATTCCAATATTTGGAGGGCTGAGCCAAGAGATCGTTACAAATTTGAAGCCAGCTTAGGTCACATAATGAGTTCTAAGCCAATCTGAACTACAAAGCAAGATCTTGTCTCAGAAAATAAAAATAAAATACCAACAACAAAATACAGTGACTATTGCTTGCATGAGCCACTGAACCCCCAGGAATTCCATTAGCACAAAGGATACTTTGATATTCCTGTGTGAGGCCAACTGGCAGTTTCTGAACCTATGCTTCCTCCCCAGGGAGGTAATCCAGAAATGAGGTACATGGTCCTCCAGCAATGACAGTGATATAGCTGGAACTAAGGTGGGATTCACAGTAACTCTTCATCAAAAGTACTCACAGTCCAATCAACAATGTGGATTCGTAAAACTGGCCACTTCTTCAAATGGTCCAAGGATACCAATTCCTTTTGCCTGAGGAAAGCTGAAATTCCACACAGGTACATAAGATATTATGCATGCTCCAATCAAGCAAAAACATAGACTGCTTCCAGAAAGTATCCTAGTGAGTTTCCCATCTCCTGTATGGCTCAGGCTTAAGGTGTGTGAGTCAGATTTATTACTGCATCCTGATCTGTTTGTTTCATCCTATAGAAAATGTTCAGCAAGAATAAGCAGACTGATCTGTTAATGTGTACTTGTGGAAATTCCATGCACATTTTCTCTCTTTCTCTCTCTCTCTCTTTCTTTCTTTGTTTTTGAGACAGGGTCTTGCTTTGTAGTGCAGGCTGACTCTGATCTCACTATGTAGCCCAGGAGAGCCTTAAACTCACAGCAGTCCTCCTGCCTCTGCCTCCAGAGCGCTGGGATTACAGGAGTAAGCCACCATGCCTGGTAGTGTGTGTGGTACTGGGGATTGAACTCAGGACCTTGTACTTGCCAAGCAGACTAAGTTAAATTCCTAGTCCCCATGTACTTTATCTTGAGAGCATCAGCTGCCGTCTTAGCATGACTTATCACATCAAAGCAGATGGTGGGGGTTATAGTTTAGGCATTCTGCAACAGGGCAGAAGTCTTCTCCACCAGCTTGGAAACCATTCCTGAGGCTGTCATTTGCTGTAGGGGTAAGTTTCCTAGTATGTTGAGATATTAAACCCCACAGCTGAGCAGGCCCATCAGTGGTCCTGACTTCGGTGAGACCAGAATTTCTTCCGATGTGAACTCAATGTGCAACTCCACACAGGCTGCTCCATTCTTTGCAGCCAGAGGGCCCAAGCCTGTTCTGAGCTGCACCACAGCTTTCCCAAAGTGAGATGGTTGGGCAAGAGCAGAGTAGCAGAACCTGTGGGGACAGTGCCGGCTCCATGCATACATCTGTCAGATCAGGTGAGTTAGTTAGCTTAGAACTTTATGGTTTAAATATAGTTCTAAGTTTAAACAAGACCTCTCATACTGAGAGATTATTACCGTTTTCACTTCATTATTTCCAGTTTGATAATGCTTTTCAAAGCACGCTCTGAGTCTGTATGAGATTTCACAAGCTAGCCAAGTATATCTCCTTTATAGAATACAGAGAACAGCAGGATTTTCTCCCGAATCTTACAAGCAAACTTCAGACCCTGGCTAGTACTACATTTCTCAATCAGGCAAATCCCCAGTTAATGCTCTGCCTTCCCGCCCTGGTTCTGAGGTGAGCTCTGGGCTGATTTCTCCCCACCAAGAATGTGAGTCATGAGTGAGGGATGAAAACACAAGCGTTGAAGGTGATCCACCCCAGATGTGAACAAAGCTAAATCCTCAGGACCACCCTGGGTTCTTGTCTTTTTCTGCTGATTCTCGCGGGTCCCCATGTTTTTATGCCCATGCCTAATTTTCCAATCGTCCACCCTCTCATGTCCTCACTTCCTTCTGAGTCAGGGTCCCAGCACCTTACCCCATGCCACCCTTTCTTATTCAGACACACTTACCAGGCAGAAACTAGCCCCATTAAACCCATGGCCTATGCATGGCCTCCAACTTCTTGGTACTGGCAGAAAAAAACACAAGTTCTCTGGCTTTAATTTTAATCTCAAGAGAGCCCTTAAGCAGCACTGCTAAAAAAGTACATAAGGTGATATATGCTAATATAACATATACTAGATATACACTAATATAACAGTACAACAGTGTGATTATCTTCTCACTCTCCAGATTAATCATTTCACTTCAATTGTGGTGGTTAATATTCCTTTGTATTTTGAGACAGACTCTTACTGAGTATTTCAGGCTGTCCTTGACTCACTGTGAAGATCAGGCTGGCCTCAAACCTGTAGCAATCCTCTTGCCTCAGCCTCCCAAATGCTGGGATTAGAGGTGTGCACTACCACGTCCAGCTCATTTTACTTTTCTCGTCCCTTTAGATCTCCAAGATCTTATTCTATCCCTCATTTTCCAACTGAAAAATGTATCCCAGCCACATTAAAAAAAAAGTCAGGCAGAAATTCTCTTTGCATGTACTACATCTAACAATTTGCCTGTAAGTGTTGTTTTCCAGGAAGTATGAATGAACTACCCCGATCCTATTAAAGGCCAACATTTCTCTGCCCACAAAATCTCTTCTCCAACTCAAGTTGTATCTATTTGTAAATTGTAAATTTACAATAGATAATTACAATAGATAAATTGTATCTATTCTACTTCAGCTGTATCTATTCATTCACTTATCGTGTTTCTCCTAGTACTACAGATTATCTCTATCTAGTACTACAGATTATTTCCTAGTACTACAGATTATCTCTATCTTTTCTAAAAACAAAGCTACCTTGAAGACTAAACAAATACAGTGTTGAAAGATATTTTAAGACATAGTGTGACAAATGATTGGGTGGTTGTATAAACAACTTGATAATTTGTGGAAAAGTAGTGATGGATACATATCTGAAGGTTTTTAAATACTAGTTTCTGTACTTTTATATATATTTGAAAGTTTGTTACAGCTTATATTGTTCCCCCAAAACCTCATGTACTCATAGGTGGGGCTTTTCAGAGCTAGCTGGGTGTGTGATATGGGAATTAAGGATGTGTGGTACTAAATTAGTCCACTGATTAGAATTAGCATAGTTCTGGGGTGGAACTATGATGGAAAACTGCCCGCCCCCCTACCCCCGGAGTGAGTGGCACCAGTTAATATGCTCACAGTCTGGATGAAATATAAAGGGAGAGAGAGAAGGCAGGCCCACTGCTGTTGTTGCTGCTGCCGCTGCTTGCTGTTTCTTGCCTGCTTTGCCATGAACTGTTTTTCCTCTGCAATGCCCCTTTACGCCAGCCGACTATGAGCTGAAACTTCCACAACTTGTGAGCTGAAATAAACCTCTCCTCCTTTAACTTTGGGTGCTGTGTATTTTGTCTCAGCAACAAGAAAGGTACCTAAAACAGTTTCTATAATAAAAAGTGAAAAACATGGGAAAGTTTTGAAAGGCAGACTGTCTATGCACATTTAACTTTAGAACAATTATAACTATATCACAAAATTATAAGATAACAAAATCTTTCTAAATACTTAAAAGAAAAGCAAAAAGCAAAGAAACTACTATGTGTTGGAGGTTGTCTAGGGAGTCTTGCCATGCAAACTATCCCTGACTTGGTGTTCTTTGTGTTTGGAAGACTGAACATGCAGAGGTCAAAAATAACTTTATAGGGGCCGGGGATTTAGCTCAGTGGTTCCAGTGCCTGCCTTGCAAGAGTAAGGGCCCGGGTTCAATCCGCAGTAACCACATACAACAATCAGTACCACATACCACAGTGCCAGACGTGGTGGCTCACATCTGTATTCCCAGCACTTGGGAGGCAGAGGAAGAAGGACTGCTGAGTTTGAGGCTGAGTGCAGTAGCAGCCTGAAGTACAAAGTGAGAATCTGTCTCAAAAAAGTTAAAAAGCAAAACACAAAAACTTCATAGGAACATCCTGTTGAGCACACTGTGGGTCAGATGACCCTTGAGACACTCTGTAATGGCCTTCCTGTTCTACACTTGCTGTTCTGTGAGGAAACATACTTATAAAAATATATACTTATAAAATATATACTTATTTAGTTTGCTTACATGTTCTGCAGTTTATGAGCAGGAAGGACAGGAAGGATAAACAGATGACAAAGGACATGAAGGTTAGGGAGACAGAATGACCAGACAGTATTGGGATGACACATTTCTTTACACTTAAACACTATATAACCATGCTGTGAAAACTATTTGCCTTTAGTCTACAAAGACTTTTGGTTCCCTCAGGCCATTCTATTCTTTCTTACAATTCTGGATTCAGGATTGGACCTGGTCGGCAGAGACAACAAGTGCACACTGAGCTGGTGAACAAGCTCACAAACAAGAAGTATTTTAAGTGAACTTAAAGCACAGTAATTTGGCTGCCATCCTTCATGGGGTATACTCTATGGATATCTCTCTCTCTCTCTCTTCTTCTCTCTCTCTTTTGAAATTTTAGAGCACAACCACTTGGGACACTGAGACAGGAGAAATACTGGAGTCCAGTTCAATGCCAGCCTGCACAATACTACAAGATCCCAAACCTAAAAAAATATAAATAAAACAATAAAAATTTCAAAATGATAAACTACATAGAATGTTATTAGTAGATATTACTGTCTTCTTTGTTTGCTTTCTTGTTTTTTGAGACCGGGTCTGCTTTGTAGTTTAGGTTGGGCTTGAACTCCTTAGGTAGTCCACACTAGCATGACAATCCTCCTGCCTCTGCCTTCTGAGTACTGGGATTACAGGTGTGAGCACCTCGGGCCTACTGTCTTAATTCTGAAACTATTTTGTGTGTAGTTATGTAGAGTAAATAAATACTACAATCAGGCACGATGGTATATGCCTATAATTCCACACCTCTGGGAGGCTAAGTAAGGAGGATCACAAATTCAAGCCATCTTAGTAAGCTACTGAAACCTTGTCTCAAAATTTAAAAATAGAAAAAGAGTTAGGGATGGAGTTCAGTGAGAAGGCTAAATTCAATCCTGGATGTCTTAAGAAAAAAACCAAAAAACAAAACAGGGCAAAGGATTTAGCTCGGTGGTTCTGATGCTTGCCTTGAAAGTGCAAGGGCCCAGGTTTGATCCCCCATAACCACAACAATGCCAGGCGTGGTGACACTCTCACCAGCAGTCAGTACCACATATCACAGTGCCGAGCATGGTGGCTCACACCTGTAATCCCAGCACTGGAGAGGCAGAGGCAGGAGGATTGCTGAGTTCTAGGCTGAGCTCAGGACCAGCTTGAACTACAGAGTGAGATCTTGTCTCAAAAAAAACCAACCAAATAAACAAAAAACCGAAGAAAATCACTGATGTTATTGAGCACTGTACAGTGGTGCCTTGGTTTACAAATATAAACTTTTGGTAAAATTTCCTTTTGTCCGCAAACTTTGCATCAAGCGACAAACACAATCATGGCTACACAAATACAAATGTAGCTATCTTTTCCAAAACCGTAGGTCAAATTAAGTTCATGAACTGAGGTACTACTATTTTCATGTGGCCAAGGAAACACAAAATATGCAATAAGCAAAGATGAAGAATTGGATGGATGTATCAGTATAAACTTGTAAAAATGACTCCAACTTTTTGTGTGTGTGTGTGAAACATACAAATATGAGTCAGTGTAGCACTGCGTTAGTCCAAACAAAGGATTTAACAAGCACTAGGAACACTGCAGCCTCACAAAGCGTGCTGTGCCCTCAGTCTCCACTTTCAGCACACTCCACAACGTAGCTGCAACTGAGGCTCAATCTCCGCACAGAATGACGAGCTTGACTGGACTAGATCTCCACCTGGGCACTGGAGAACCACTGCACGGGGTTTGTGGAGCACAATCAAGAAGCGAGTAGTACCTAGGCCACCAATGTACAACCTCTGGTTCCCAATGCCAGCTACTGAAATCTTAGAGACACTGCTGTTTCTTTGGTTTTTGGTGGTGGTGGGTTTTTTTTGGGGGGGGCGGGAGGGTCTCAGGATGTGGGAAGGTTCAGGCTGGCCTTGAACTTGCAGTGCTTCTACCTCAGTCTCTCAGGTGCTGGGACTGACTACTCAATGCACCACCATTCCCGGCTTGTTGTTTCATTTTCTAACTATCACAAAAGTCAATTAATGCCAGAACTAAATATCAAGTTGCTAACATAACCATCAAGAAAAAAATTTCAAGTGACTTAAATCACATTATTTTTGACTATACATCCTCCAAACAATACACTCTTTCAGGACAAGGAAAACTGCACATAAGTAAAAAATAAATTACTGAATTATGAGAATATTAGCCTTCTCTGGGTTAGTACATTCAGTGGTAGATGCCTACTTAGCATGTGCAAGGCCTTGGATACTATCCTCAGCACAGTCAGGAGCAGCATCACTACCATACAATTTGCTCATTGAAAGTGTGCAAGTCCATGCAAAAGGTCCTCATTTTGATTCCCAGCCCTGCAAATACAGTACACAGGTTGGCAGTTTTCAGTGTTATTGTAGATAGATGACATCATGTCTACAATCCACTTTAGAATATTGCCAACACCTCAAGAAACACTACATCCCTTGGCTATGCCCACCTAGCTCTCTTTCTCCCAGTCCTACACCATCAGTCTGACTCTACAGATTTGCTTTCTCTAGGAATTTCACTAGTCTCTTGTGACTGGCTTCCTTCATGCACAACAATGCTTTAAGCTTCAACTATGTTATTAAATGTATTAGTCCACACTTCATTCCATTGTGTAGTCAAATAATATTCCACCGTGCACAAACATCACATTCTTCTTTCCTGCCTCCTTCCCTTTCCTTCTTCCTGGTTCTGCAGACTACAATCAGGACGTAAGCATGTGAAGCGCACTTTGTGCCACTAACATACACATTCCTTCCCTCCACTCATCAGTTAATACATGTTAGACTGCTGCTATAAATATTCATGAATAAGTATCTGGTTCTTTTAGGACTAGTGCTAAAAGTGAAACAGTTGGGTCACATGGCAACACCATGTTAAAGAATTTCGGAAAATGACAACCGTTCCGGACCTTTGTACATTCTTATCAACAACATATGAAGGTTCCACTTTGTCGAGCTGGGTATGATGATGCATTCTGTAATCTCAACAGTTAGGAGGCTGATACAAGGGGATTGTTACAAGTTCAAGACTAGCCTGAGCTACACAGTGAAATCCTCTTAGTTTTGTACAATCTCTGGTTCCCAATGTCATACTTTAAAAGCTAATTCTATGTTCTATTTAAAAATTACTTTTTTTTAAGGGCTAGGGATTTAGCTCAGTGGCACTGTGCCTGGCTGACAAGTGCAAGGTCCTGAGTTCGATTCCCAGTGCTACATTACAATTAGGAACCTGTTGATACCTCTTGTACTTTAATAAAAACAATCAGTTGTAAAAGTAGAATTCAGTGTATCTTATAAGAGTATAACAGTGTTGCCCAGAACTCCCATCATTAAAAGTAGATATAGAGACAAATGATAATGATAAGATTTATGAACTTCCAAGGTAGGCATAGCACCACTGCACCTAAATCCTACACCTTCAAGATTTATGAACTTCCAACTTGAGCTGGGAGACCTCTGTACCATGTTAGATTTGAAAGCCTCACACTGAGCCAGGTATGGTAGCACATGCCTTTAATCCCAGCACTCTGCAAGGCAGAGACAGGAGGACAGCCTGATTCAAGCCCAGCTCCTGCAACTTACCAGTTAAGTAAGACAAACGGTCAGTACAAGAAGACACTTGTACATTATACAGTCATTTGCTCTGCCTGCTCCAAGCAGCCAGGAACACAGCATCTGCCCTGGGCGTCTCCACATCTAACCTCCACAGAGTTCTTCAAGACTGAGTGAGGGCACTGTGGCTTCATCACAAGGCCCAGACACTGGTTCATCTCTGAGTCCTTTGCTTTCCAGTACTGCTGGGCCAGAAAACGGCAGTGAACAGCCTCAGTTTCCAGGACTCAGCAACACTCAGGTCTCCAGGGACTTGAAAAGCAGCAGTGAGGGAATGAGGGTGAATGCTTTCGCTGGTGTCAACAGTAAACCCATACCCAAAAGTCTGCCATTTTGGTCAGTGAATGTATTCAAACTCCAGCAGAAAGTAACTTTATGCTCAAACAGGTTTATCTGTCAGGCGTCATGCCAATCTCGTCCACGTTTTCAGCTCCACATTATTTCTGTACATAGAGGGAAGTCTCTTTTTAACTGACACATAGTATTTGTACATATGTATGAGGCACAGCACAGTTTGGTACATGTATACCACGACTAATGATCAGATCATGGTAATTTATTATTCTGTCTGTTGAGACTTTGTACTCTTCTAGTTATTTTGAAATACAACCAGTCCAGACTGTTATCAGATGTCTGACTTGGGCAGATTCCCTGTGCAGGAGTCATAGTTTCTTTGTTCACCTTCCCAAAGCCACACTGCAGCCTGCAGAGGTTGAAAGCCTTTGGCACATCCCCATCCCATCTTCACTTACCACTGTGTTCTAGTGGGAGCCAGGAGTCGAAAGACCAAATCCGAAACACACACTAGACTGCAAGGTGGAAGACCCCTCCCGGACAGAAATGAAGCAGAAGCAATTTTTAGTACATTTCTCAGTGACTCATCGAGTTTAAGGGTTTTCCTTCCCCATCACCTTCCATCACTATGTCATCTAAGCCAGCCTTGAACTCACCACGTAGCCGGGCTGCCTCAGTCTCCCAAAGTGCTGGGTTTATAGGCATACATCACCAAGCTCAACCAAAGCCTGCCTGAAATATTAACTCACACTGGTCAAGCTCAGTACTGGTTCTTTTTTTTTTTTTCCCCAGGTCTTTTGAGACAGGGTCTCGCTTTGTAGTTCAGGCTGGCCCTGAGCTCAGCCTCAAACTCACATCACTGCAATTCTCCTGCCTCTGCCTCCTGAGTGCTGGGATTACAGGCGTGAGCCACCACGCCCGGCACTGTGGGATGTGGTACTGGTTGCTGCTGGGTGTGAGTCTCCATGCCCAGTATTGTCTGTGGTGACTGAGGGTCGAACCCAAGTCCTTGCGCTTGCAAGACAGGTGCCAGAACCACTGAGCTAAATCCCCAGCCCAGTACTGGTTCTTGAACAACAGCATACTCCTCAGTCATCAGAAGCAAATTCTTTTTCATTACATGCTAAGTGGTGGCAAACTTATGGCACAAGTACTATTGTGTTTTCATTTTAAGACAGAAGATGTTAATGCATGAGTTGTTTTTTCTAAACTAAAATCTCAGTATACAGGTTTACTCAGGAGGCTGAGGCAGGAGAATTGCCATGAGTTCAAGGACAGCCTAGGCTACACAGTGAGTTCAAGGCCAGACCAAACTATACAGTGAGACCTTATCTCAAAAAAACAGTTTTCAGGTTGAACTGCAGTAATGGCACTTTACGTGGTAAGTGGATTTTGGGTTGTAGTTGGGCACTAATCTCTAGAAGATTCACTGGGCTAGGATGATGGCGTTTTTCCTGTCCCTAGTGGACTACAGAAAAGGAGGTGGATTCAAATCAGGTGCAGTGGTACATGCCATCATCTCTACTATTTGGGTGATTGAGGCCGGAGAATCACTTTAGCCCAGGAGCTTGAGGTCAGCCTTAGCAATCAATGACTGACTAAGGGTAGGGTGAGTAGATAAAGTAGCTGGTTTTCACTCACAAGTTTCTCAGTGGTATTCAAAATATTCTGATGAGAATGAGACTGCTCAGTGTTACTGGCCAGTATTTTGCGGCCAAATATGGTGGCACACTTGCCTGAGGCTGAGGCAGGAGGATCACTATAAACCCGAGGCCAGCTTGAACTACATAGGAAGATCCTGTCGCAAAAAAAAAAAAAAAAAAAAGCCAGCATCTTTCCACCTAAGGCATTTTCTATCTTGGCAGCTGTGGACTGTTGCTGGACACAAAAGTGTACTACAGTCTGAGCAGAGACACTTGCACAGCCACAAGCCAAAATCTCTCTACATTTCTTTGTTCAAATTTGTTTCTAAGTATTTTGCTGGGTATTTTTCCCTTGAAGCTGTAAATGTACTGTTCCTTCAATTTCATTTTTGGATTTTTCTTTGCTGATGTACAGATATATGAGTGATTTTTTTTTTTCTTAAGGTTTTTTGAGACAGGGTCTCGCTTTGTAGTTCAGGCTGGCCCTGAGCTCAGCCTCAAAGTCACATCACAGCAATCCTCCTGCCTCTGCCTCCTGAGTGCTGGGATTACAGGCGTGAGCCACCACGCCCGGCACTGTGGGATGTGGTACTGGTTGCTGCTGGGGTGAGTCTCCACGCCCAGTATTGTTATGTGGTTACCGGGGATCGAACCCCCGGCCCTTGTGCTTGCAAGACAGGCGCCGGAACCACTGAGCTATATCCCCGGCCCCAATATATGAGTGATTTTTATATACTGGCCTTGTATCCTGAACTTCTCCAAACTTGATCATTAATCATAACACTTCTGTGCATTTTCTAAACGCATATGTATTTTAAGATTTTTTCCTAAGTACAAAATTATTTCATTTACAGAGATAGTTTTACTTTTCCCTCATTCCTCAATCCATTTCCCCAACCATATTCTAGCCATTTGTTCACATAATTTTTACCAAGTCTACTAGCTCATTCTCCTTTGTATATATTCAAGCCAACTAATCATAAAACTTCTCCTGAATCTCAGTTCAGTCAAGTGACAACTTCTTTTTTTTTTTTTTGAGACAGGGTCTCACTTTGTAGTTCAGGCTGGCCCTGAGCTCAGCCTCCAGCTCACATCACAGCAATCCTCCTGCCTCTGCCTCCCGAGTGCTGGGATTACAGGCGTGAGCCACCACGCCCGGCACTGTGGGATGTGGTACTGGTTGCTGCTGGGGTGAGTCTCCACGCCCAGTATGGTATGTGGTTACTGGGGATCGAACCCTGGCCCTTGCACTTGCAAGACAGGCGCCGGAACCACTGAGCTAAATCCCCGGCCTGAGTGACAACTTCTTAAATGACTAAAAATCTTTTGGATGTCACAGGCATGGGGAGGCTTGTGCCTATAACTCCAGCACTCTAGGAGGCTGAGGCAGGAAGATTACAAATTTTAGTACACCCAGACCTGCCTCAAAATTTAACAAAACAAAACAAAAAGGTTTCAGATGTAGCTCAGAATGAAGGCCCTGGATTCAATGCTCAGAACCAGAGGGTGCAGGGACTTCCAGATAAGGTTTACACTAGCTGTCTTTTTCTCCAAGTTTCCCATTCATTACCTTAATATTACTTTAAACTTCCATCACTAAAACCAATATCTTTTTTTTGAGACAAGGTCTGGCTCTGTAGTTGAGGCTGGCCCTGAGCTCACTATGTAACCCAGGCAAGCCTCAAACTCACAGCAATTCTCCTGCCTTTGCCTCCCAAGTGCTGGGATTACAAACTGGAACCACAATATCTGGTATTGCGGTATGTGGGACTGATTGCTGGTGGGCGTGAGTCACCATGCTCAGTAGTATTGTATATGGTTACTCAGGATCAAACCCAAGCCCCTTTGTGTGCAAGGCAGGCACAGGAACCACTGAGCTAAATCCCTGGCCCATCAATATCTTTTAAATTGCCAAATCCAACAGCTTTTTTTGGTTCTCATTTCACCTCCAAAATAACTGTGTTTGGTGTGGACTATATAACCTTCCCGACTCTCCCCAGTTCATAGCCATCTCTGTCTTCTGAACTCCTCTATCTAGCCCCAGTCTCTCACCCCCAGCACTGCCCACTCTATTGACTCTGTGATATATGATGACTCAACTGCTATCTCTATCCCCGCCTCCTTCCCAAGTCCCACACCTATCGTTCCCTTCCTACAGCCAATTCCCCACTGCCACAAAGACTAAAATTCAACAATAACAAGCAAAGCATAATCAGAAAATTACAAGTTTCTCTCTAATCAATTCCATGTTTTGCATCTAGACCTTGCACAATAACTACTCTAATTGGCTTCCTGCAGAAAGGAAATACAGGCAGCACCTGGCTCCTCACCAAGTTTTTGTATTTTTTAAGGCTCTTCTCTTAACCAGTCATTACTTCTTCTGGTACAAAACTAAACCATTATTTTCCCATAAAAACCTTTTCCTTCTCTTTATTCTTATTATGTGAAATATTAAAATGTCAGAGTCACCTTTTCCCACATCTCTCTCTTTCAGAGGTCCTCCTAATTTTATCTTTAAAAACATTTTATAAACTGGGCATCCAGGGGCACACCTCTTCCCCCAGCATGTGACAGGCTGAGGCAGGATGATTCCCAAGTTCAGGGCCACCCAGAATTACACAGCAACACAGTTTTTAAAAACAAACAAACAGGCAAGGTATGGTGGCTCATCACGCCTGTAATTCCAGCCCTAGGGAGGCAGAGGCAGCAGGACTGCTGTGAGTTCAAGGCCAGCCTGAACTACATAGCGAGACCCTGCCTCAAAAAAATAAAATAAAATAAAAGCAAACAAACTTTCAAATCTACTTATGCATCCAAAAACCAAAACGAAGAGATATGATAAAAGCAAATTTAGAGCCGGGGATTTAGCTCAGTAACCACATACAACAATGCTGGACGTGGAGACTCACGCCCATCAGCAATCAGTACCACATGCCACAGTGCCAGGCGTGGTGGCTCATGCCTGTCATCGTAGGACTTGGGAGGCAGAAGCAGGAGGATTGCTGAGAGTTTGAGGCTCACCTGGGCTACATAGTGAGCTTAGGGTTAGCCTAAATTACAAAAGCAAAACCTTGTCTGAAAAAAACAACAACATAAAAGCAAAGACCAGGTATGCGGCACAAAGCTGCAATTTCAGCATTCAGGAGGCTGAAGGAAGACTGCTGCAAGTCTGAGGCCAGCGTGGCTACAGTGAGACTCTGCTCCAAAAATAGAAGAGGGGACACAGGGAAACCCTGGCCTAATGGAAGAAAGATTCCAGGACCACATGGGGAGACCTCACCTCAAAAAACAAAATAAAACAACAACAAAAAAACTTAAAATTCCATACATCGCACAACACTTCCAGGCCTCTAATCTTTGGCAACCGCTCCTCCTCTGGTCTGCGGATCTTCTCTGCCACTTTAAATAAATGTAACCTGCAACACGCGATCTTTGTGCCTGGCTTCACTCGCAAGTGCAGGATCTTCAAGGTTCCTTCAGGTGCGAGTGCGCAGCAGGACTTCAGTCCTGTCTGTGGCCAAACAGTATTCTACTGTATGAATACATCATATTCTGTTATCAATCCATTCATCAGCTGATGCACATTTTGCTTGTTTCTACTTTGTGCTATTACAAATAATAATGGTGCTGTGAACGTGCATATAAAAGTCACGAAAGAACATGTTTTCCGTTCTCTTGGGTATATATATTCAGGAGTGGACATGCTGGATCATATAATACTATGCCTAATATTTTGCACAACTGCCCAACTATTTTCCAAAGTACTTGTACCATTTTTACAACGTCACGGGCAATGTATGAGTTGACTATTACCTCTTCATCAAACGAGGAAGTTATCCTTCCTGAACGGAAAGAGGTGTGCTTCCACACTATAAAATAGTTAAGCTAAGAATACTGTATTAACAAAATAGAAATATACTTCTGGCTGGTGTACAGAGAATAATTATTACAAGTCCAAATACATTGACTAAGTGGGTTAGCCTTTCAGCGTCACTTTCTTTCACTGAAAATAAGGTGCCATAGTAATGACACGTACTTTGCAGTCCGCGGCTGTTAAACAAATGCACATAAAAATGCTTTTACAACAATGACTATTCTGTGAGTCAGTCCTAGGCAAAGCCTGAGGGGCAAAGGTGTAATGCCCTGGTCCCTGCCCCTCATTCAGGATTACTCCCCGCGGGAGGGGCTGCCGAGCGACGACTGGGGCTGCAACCACCCTGGCCACCTAAACTGCCACAGCTCAAGCGGGGTCCTGTCGCTCCAGGGACATCGCTCCGCACACAAATCAACGCAGTGTCTTTTTTTCCGCTTTTAACGGACACACACACACACACACACACACACGAGTACACACACTGAGGCCGAAGCAGAAATGCTGGGGAAAAGAACACAAGCGTGTCTCCCCACCCGCCTCCTCCACACACTCTCAAAAGGAAAATAAAAAGATATGAAACTGGAGTCGCCACAAACCCTAGAGCTACAATCCCCCAACCGCACTTGCCTCCCGCCACCAAAGACCTCCGCGACGGATCCCCCAGGACAAACAGGGCAAAGCTCACCTGGTGGCTTCCTCCAGCGCGACCAGGCTCCGGCCAGGCGCCTCCCGACGCGTAGTAACCCTCGCCACCTCCGCCTTCTCCCGGCCAGGTGGTCTCTGGGCCGCCCCCGCGCACCCGCCAGGAAGCGGGAGCCTGGGGAGGTTCGGGACGAAGAGGAGGGTACACAGGCGGAGGGAGGTGCACTGGCACATCCCCACCCCCTGGCCCATAGTAACGGCCGTAGGACGGGCCGTCACTGGGGCCGTAGCCGGAGCGCCTCAGGGCCGACATAGGCTCAACTGCCCAGAAGCGCTTCCCGCCCCCCACGGCAGGCCCATTGCGCAGGCGCTGCCGGGCGAGTAGGATTGGACAGCAGTGAAGGGGGTCGGGCAACAACAGCCAATCCCAGGCCAGGTCCCGGCCCTCTGGCCGCCGGGGAGGGAGAGTTGAGAGACAGAGGCTCGGGTCTCCAGGGCCTTGGAAAAGGACAGTGAGACTGAGGGACTGTGCTTCTTAATCGGGAAGACACATTTCCCTACCGTCTACCCCATGTACAGCCCTCCTCCCCGCTTATCAGGGCTGGAACCTCTGTGTACCCAGAAGCATGCCTGGCCCGCCTCTTCCGGGGGACGGACATGCGTTACCGGAAGTAGGTGAGGAATATGAAGGCGCTTCCGGCAGGCCCGGGCCGCGGCGCGCCGGGGCGAAGGAGCTGGTCCGGCTCTGAGTTCCGGTCCCAGTCCCGCCGAGGCGGCGACTGTGGTGGGAGGAACAGGTGTCAAACGCGCTGGCTCACCTCTGCTATCCATTGCAGTCTCATTAAAGTTCAAAATGAACTATATGCCCGGCACCGCCAGCCTCATCGAGGACATCGACAGTGAGTAGTTCATCTCCCGGAGAAGCCAGGGCGGCCCCCTTTTGGGCGGGCGCTTCCTGAGGGAGCTCGTTGAAGGAGCCCGGCTAGGGCTGCTCTCTGTGCACAGTGTTGGGCGTCCGCATTGACAGCCTCAGCCTCCAGCCCGCAGCCCCCTTGGCGCCCCCCGCTGTCCGCGCCAGTCCTCGGGCTGGAGAATGCACGCTGTGGGATTCATTCTTGCTGCAAGGATCGTGACAGCCGAGGCCCGAACTCAGAAATGACCCTGCAGACTCCCCCGCGTCCACTGTTTCCCGTCTGCAATATTTTGAAGTACATAGAGGAAGAAATCATTTTTAACAATCCACGAAAACATTAAGATAACAGCAGTTGGGTTTAATTAGCAATGAATGTGAGCTTTCTCTTGGGTAACTGTTTGCAATTACTCTTTACTGTAAGTCATTAGCGCTTTCAGGTTATGGTAATGTGCGAGATGTGCCATTAACTTTCCTAGAAAGTCTAGTCACTTCGAACTTTTTTTCTTAGATAATTTTGTTCGCCCGTGATCCTAGTTATTGTGACAATGCATGTTAGAATGAGTCTGGGTTCATATTCTCATTTTGTAGTTATCTGAGATCGTTAGTGTAATTTGAGCCAAATATAATAACTATAATAACCACTTTAAAAACCCATCTGTAAGTCATAATGAAATGATTCTATTTTAGTGGTTTGAGGATGCCCTTGGTACTTACAGATCTGAATTATTTGAAGGTCTCACCCTGGCCAGCCTGCGGCGTGTTAGGAACCCAGCCGCATAGCTGGGGGTTGAACAGCTAGACCCAGGTTTCCTGGTATTTACAGCCATGGTCTGTTGTTCAAATTAGCCCCGGAGCTCCCCCTCCTGTCAGATTAGTGGTGAGGAGCTTCTCCCTGGAGCCCGAGCCTACTGTGAACTGCAAATAGGAAAGATTTTGGCTGGACTTCTTGTAATCATTCCAAAAGCATCCCTGTATAATTCACCACCAGCCATATCGTCTTCCAGGAAGTCAGTCCCTGCTGCCAAAAAGGTTGGGGACCAATGCCCTAACACATCTCATTCTCGTGCCAAGCTCTCTAACCTGTACTGTCTGTAGATTTCATCCCTCTCAGCTGAAAAGTTTGAAACCATTTGCTATACTGTACACTCTTAACCCTCCAGTCCCCACATACACACTTTCTCCTGTCTCCTCACTCTGTCTATATTTTCATCTCTTCATTTGCATAGGAAGTATTTCTTTCGTATTACTCTTACTACTGTTTTTGGAAGCTTCTTCCATCAGCCATATTATTGATGGGTTTTTTTTGTACTGAGGATAGAACTCTGGACCTTGTGATTGTGAGGCAGGTGCCAGAAACCACTGAACTAAATCCCTGACCCGGTATCATTATTCTTTTGTACCTTTTATCTCTCTCCCCCCAGTGTCCTCTTATATGTTAGTGTCTGTCCATCTCAGATACTTTCCATGGGTCTCCCCATCCAAGTCCCATCCCTTTGCTGTGTCTCAGGTCGTCCTTTGTGACCATACAAGTATCTCCTGACCACCTTTGGTCACCCCTGTGATCTAATGTTTGCTGTCAGCACACTCCTGAAACTACGCTCATCAGTCCTCAGTCTGAGACCACCTCTGGGTCCTCACTTCTATAGCATTGTGATACTGTCACCACTGGATTCTTCATTGTGCTTTCTGTCACACTGGTTGCCAATTTTCTTATTTTGTGACTCTCACTGGTCCCCAAAACAGGTGGTCTGAGGTGCGTATTTGGTCTTCTGCTTTCTCTACATCCCTACGGGTCTCCTGGATGAATTTAGCCTCCTAGCTGCCCTTGCTTTTCTGCTAGATGAATCTTCAGTGTTTTCTTGTTCCCTAGGAAGTTAAATCCAAATTCAGCCTTCCCCGACCCTTTTTTTTTTTTTTTTTTTTTGAGACAGGATATCCCTCCGTAGTCCAGGACAGCCTTAAATTTAATACATAACCCAAGCTGACCTCAAATTTGCAGCCCTTTTGCCTCAGCCTCCCAAGTGCTAGGATTATAGGCATGTGACACCATGGCCAGATTCCTCCCACCCTTGATACTTTTCTGATTTTAAGTCCTGTTCTTTACCCTCATACCTGCATCTTTTTAGCTACATATATACATAGATAGCCCTTTAAAAAAAAATCTGCCTTATTTACAGATTTCCCTTCCTTTTATCATAGCCAAAACATATTTTCTTTTGAGGGACTAACTCGGATACCTCCTCCAGGTGATACAGTTTCTCTGATCTCATGTAATTCAGATTTATTACTTATGGCACTCCATTACAGCTCAAAGAAGATAAGCGCCTCCAGGGCAAAAATCACTGCCCTTTGCTTCTGTATCTAGAAAGTATGTATGCATGACATTGGAGAAATTAATGGCTGGAGATTCCCGGCTTGTCTAATAACACGCCCCACATTCAGTACTGTCTCACGGTCACATATTCAGAGGACTGCCTGTGCCACCCCCTCTTCTGTAATCCTGCTACCTTTTTATTATTCTATTGTACTAATCATAGTAGGTGATTTTCCCTATAATGCTTAAGAATTTATAAGGTTGATCTAATGAATTTTTAGACCCCAGAAAAGAATATAATTCTCAGTAAATATTGCATTTCTCCTCTAGCTTATTATTGTCTGCTCATTTTAAACATCTGAGGCATTGATTTTGTTTTATGCTAGAGAATGAACTCAGGATGTTGACCCGTGCTAGGCAGGGCTCTATCACTGAACTATATTCCCAATCAGTTTTTGTTTGTTAATTTTTTTTAGGGGAGGGTATTAGTTTTTTTGAGACAAGGTCTTGCTTTGTAGTTCAGACACACCTGGCATTGTTATATGCAGTACTGGAGATCAAACTCCGGACCTCATGCTTGCTAGCCAATGCTGGAACCACTGAGCTAAATCTCAGCCTCTGCTGATTTGTTTTTGAGACAGGGTCTTTGCTAAGTTGTCCACACCCACCTCAAATTTGCAATCCTCTTGCCTCAGCTTCCCCAGTAGCTGAGATTATGGGTGTGGACCACCATGCCCAGTGAAATTATTTTAAATTGACAGCAAACTAATTCAAGGACTAATGTCATAAATATCATCTAGTGTAAATTTGTCACTTTATAGTAATAGAAACCAACACGGTACTGAGAGAGTTGTCAAAATGCAGGTCAGGTCAGCCAGGCTTCCTGGCCTCTTCTAAAGTGCTGTACAGGCCCCTTCACTATGCACTGGAGTCCAGGCCCAGCTGTGGTAGTGTGCTTCTGTTTTCCTAGTGAGCATCACCTTAAATACTTTGCAAGAGGACTGGTACAATTTAAACTATTAACTTGATATGACTGTTATCTTATACACTCATTGAAGCAGACAGAATTCATTTTAAAGATCTTTTTTCCTCTCTTCAGAAAAACATTTGGTCCTGCTTCGAGATGGAAGGACACTTATAGGCTTTTTAAGAAGCATTGATCAATTTGGTATGTATTAACTATGGACTTCTCCTTTAATTTTCAAAGTAAGAACCACCCATTGCTTTTTTCGTTATTTCATATTAAAACTTATCTGCAGCTTTCCTACATGTGTCTGGCATAATGGAACTGTTTCGAGTGAGTAAGTCATTGTTTTCTACATCATGATTGGGTGATTCAAAAGCTTGTGTATTTGCAGGCGCTTATTTTTAAGCTGGTCTTCACTACAGTGTTTTGGACTGTTTTTTTATTTCCCCCATTAGAGGGAGCCAAGTGGTAGAAATAAACTCAGTTCACTGCAAAGGCTGCTCATTTGTACATTGGCTTGGGTGTTCCTACTCTTCAAAGCACTTCCTGCACTGAAGGTAATCCCTCCCTGTTCAGTGAAAAGTGGGCAGAAGGCGTTTTCTGAAGCTTTTTATTCATGTTAAACTTGATATTTTACATATAAGGATACAGCAAACTCGGGAGTCTCTTTGTCTTGCAGTCTGCATTTTTCTAAAGTTAAGACGTCTGTGTTTCTTTATGTTTTAAGAACTTTTCAGTTCACATCTACATTGTTAGATACCTGTTAGATCACTAGTTTTTAACATGAGAAACAAAACAACATAATGAATACTGAAGAATTGTAGTATATATAAACATCTACTATGGTGATGTGCACCTATAGTGCCAGTCACTCGGGAAGCTGAGGCCGGAGTTTAGGAGTTCAAGTCCTGCCTGAGTGACAGAGCAAAACCTCTTCTCAAAAAAAGGAACAAAAATATACAAGGTCCTGAGTTTGATCTCCAGTTCCAGAAAGGAAAATAAATAAATAAGATCTGAAATAGATTTCTGCTTTACTTCATGTAATACAAGTAATACTAATTAAAAGAAGAAAAATAATTATCCTTAACTCATTAGAGTTCTAAATCCTAAATTTATCCAAGTACTTTGAAAATTGAGGACTGATTATTGAGTTTGAGGTTAGCAGGTATATTTCTCTGAGTAGGTGGGGAAAAGAGTTTTCCTACATCATAAACCATGTATAATTAACAGTGGGTTAAATGAACCCCAGTGTAGAAACAAAGTTAAATCTCTAGGCACTCATATATACGTACCATGCAATAGAGAAAAGTTGGCTCCTTCAAAAAACTAGTTTAATTTCTGTAGTTGCTTAGGCTCAGGTTATCCAACTTTCTGTTCATACGTGTGTTGTCGTAGCCGTGTTGATATTAGCACTCAATCAATAAATAAAGATTCCCTAAATGGTGTATCCGATTTAGCGAAAGACAAAATTATTTGAAATTTTTGTTTTTCCCAAAATGAGAAAGTTTGGAAATTTTGTTTAGCTAAGTCTTTTCTTTTCAAAATGCCATAACTGAATAATTTATGGACCTTTCCTCAATAATAGAAACTAAATATCTTTGTTTCTTCCCTGTACACTTATAGCTAACTTAGTGCTACATCAGACTGTGGAGCGTATTCATGTGGGCAAAAAATACGGTGATATTCCTCGAGGGATTTTTGTGGTCAGAGGAGAAAATGTGGTCCTACTAGGAGAAATAGTAAGTGAAAACTGTTAAGCTGCTATAGATCTTGCTATTCATGCTAGTTAGGTTTCTTTCTGTATTTTCAAGAGGAAGAAAAGTAATTTTCATATATTACCCAGCTTTTCATAGGTACCCACTAAGAATAATTAACTGAGTTCCATGGCCTTTGGCATTTTAAAGATCTTTATCTCTTTGGCAATATACTGATTTTAGGGTGCCAGGAATTTAGCTCAGTGTTCCGTTGCCTGCCTGGGAAGCGCAAGGTCCTGAGTTTGATCCCCAGTAACCACACACCACAGTGCTGGGCAGGCTGGCTCACACCTGTAATCCTAGCACTTGGGAGGCAGAAATAGGAAGATTGCTGTGAGTTTGAGGCTGGCCTGAGCCACATAGTGAGTTTAAGGCTGACCTAAATACAAAGCGAGACCCTGTCTCCAAAAAAAGAAAAATTGATTTTACCTGATATAAAAAATAAAAGCTAGGAGCTGGGCATGGTGGCCTACACTTGTGATCCTAGCATTTGGGAGGCTGAGGCAGGAGGATTGCTATGAGTTCGAGGCCAGCCTGGGCTACATAATGAGTTCAAGACCTACCCAGATCACATAGTGAGACCCCTGTTTCAAAAACAAAATGACAACAAAAATTCTCTTACATAGATATGCTCATTAATACAGTATTTCTGTAATCTCTACTAGCAGAGAACCGAAAAGGTTGATTAATGTATATTGGCTTATAAAGTATGATTTCTTTATATTGGTTCCAGGTAGTTCATGGCGTAAAGTCAATTATCTGTATTTGAGGGAAAAATATATTGCATATCCCATGTATTATTTGTATTTCTAAAGTGAGCAAGGAGAAGGGGTGGCTGTAGGGGTGGCCTTTTGTGACCTGGCCTGAGAATGGGTGCCATGTCAGCCTTGCGGAGCTCCTGGCGCACAGCCAGGAGGCAGGGAGGCCTGGGATCTGTGCGGGAGGCCAGCTGGGGGGCAGACTCTGCCCTCCTAGAGCGCCACCACGTGGCCCTGTGGTACTGTGTGCACGTGGACACAGACTATCACCTTGTTTACACTTATAATCAAGTCCTACTGCTTCTGATGAATGGGTTTTTTAGGAAAGTCAACATCAGGGTCCCTTCAAGAATAATTGAAATTAAGGGGGTTGAGGCTGTGTCTCAGGATAGAGCGGCAGCCTAACGTGTGTGAGACCTTGAGTACCATCCTCGAACCACAGAGATGAAAGGGAGTCAAGGTGGGAGGACTGGTCTAGTTTTCTTTTCTTTACCTAGAACTTTGGCATTTGCTTTTTTTAAAATACAGTTCTGGGGATTGAACTCGATCCCCTGTGCTTTCAGAGTAGGTGCAGTATCACTTGAGCTAAATCCCCGACCTTTAAGTTTTTGATCAACTTTCCCAATACTTAGCCACTTCTTACTTCAGTTTACAAAGACTTTTGAATGCAATAATTTAGTTTGTAACCATTTTTTAATGTCATTTTGTAGTAGTTATTATAAGTAGACAGAGTAGCCAGATAAAGGATCATATAAGAGAAAATAGCTCACCTGGGCTAAAAGCTAATGTAAGAAGCTGAGCCAAGCTTAGAGATGCAAAGGTAAATAAAGGGCTACAGGATCCCAGGGCATCTTGGTACATAGGTATGATCTCAGAACTCAGGAGGCTGAGTCACAAGGCTTGCCACGAGTTGAAGGTCAGCCTAGGCTACATAGTGAGTTCAGAGTTCAAGGACAGCCTAAACTACATAGCAAGACTGTGTCTGGAGCAAACAAAACCAATAAAGGAGATAAGGACCTTTCCTTCCGGGAAGAAGATGAGCTAAATTAGCTGATATCTCTTCCCTGACCTCTTAGCTGGACTTGAAAAAACTCAGGAATGCAAGGTTGACCAATTTCCTTTGAATCAGTTTCCTGTGAGCCAGCTAAATAATTAATTTCCTCTAAACTCCAAACCCCAGCCAAGCCTGGTGGTGCATGCCTATGATTCCAGTACTCAGGAGGCTGAGGCAAGAGGGTTGCAGCGAGTTCCTGGCAAGTGTGGGTACACAGGGAGTTAAAGGCCCCTGTTTAAAAACAGTGTTATATATCAGGCCAAAACAAAGAAGATGCATCAGACTTACTCCCCCTGCAGTATCCACCAATAACTTTTTTCTTATTATTTCCAATATACACTCCTGAATCCCTCCAGCTCTTGTCTTCAAAATTTATTCTCCTGGAGGAGATTATCTGGTACAGGTCAGGCTGGTTTGGAAACCCTGTGCTGGAAACAGTGGGCCAAAAGTGATGCAGCACTAGTCACTGCCACATCAGCACTGCCCAAGTGCTACAGGGAAAGTGCTATTTCTACCTAGAAAATGTGTTTTGGTTGGTACATTTGCTCAGTTTATAATTTTTTTTGCATTTGTTTAAGCAGCAGAAACTATTTTACGTAAAGGTTGAAATAAGGTACCTGGTACCCCAAAAAGAGTTGTCTTCCCTAGTATTAGAGGTGCCCCCACCCTGTGAGTGCTGCCAGTTGGGAGGGTTGTCTGCTCTTCTGAATTCAGTTTCTGGAGAGGACAGACTACTTTGCTATCAAGAGGAAAGACTTCTTCTTCATCATCATCATCATCATCATCATCATCATCATTATTATTATTGGTCTTTTTTTTTTTTTAAGTTTTTTCAGACAGGGTCTCACTTTATATTTATATAAAGATCCTGAGCTCAGCCTGAAACTCAGCAATCCTCCTGCCTCTGCCTTCAGAGTGCTGGTATTACAGGTGTGAGCCACCACACCTGGCATTGTTGTATGTGGTTACTGGGGATCAGGAATCGAACCTCAGACCTAGCGCTTGCGAGGTAGGTGCCAGAACCACTGATCTAAATTCTTGGCTCTGAACTTCATTATTTTTGTGTGTGTTGTACTAGGGCCCGAACTCAGGACCTTGGTCTTGCAGGGCAGACACAGTGCTGCAGAGCTACATTCCTGGCCCAGACCTCACTGTTCACACATGTACCAGTTTGTAGAGGTGAACAGTACCTTGCACAGAGGGATATCTGTGATTGGTGTATATGTGTGTGCCAAGAGAAGAAAGAAAGAAAACCAGTTCGTCCTCAAAGATCCACTGTTTCTTGCAGCTTCCCACTGTGGAATTTTTGTGTTAATGTATTTGAAGAGGGGGAAGTTTTACAGTAAGTAGCATCACTGGAGAGACGAGTCAGGAATGCTTACGCAGTTATGTGGGCCAGAAGTCAGTGTGGAGAAACTTGTGTACCCACGCCAAGGAAACTGGCCCAGAGCAGTTCACATTCCCTACACGTTTCCCGGCTGTGAGGTCCCTGCATTCCACCTCAAGGATGTGATCCGAGGAGTCTGAAGTAATGAGCCCAAGGTCGCGGCCGGCAGTGTGCATAGCACAGCGGCTGACACATCCCAAGGCCCAAGACAGTGAGGACACTCAGGAGGACACTCTCCCTGGGTCGATTGCCCTAGGCCAGGGAGGTGTCAGTGGTGATAGAATTTTGCTGACTGCTCTTAACTTTTGGCCCAAGTCAAGGCTGGCCTAAGTCATTTGTGTGACTTATAGCCCCTGGTGAGACCCCTAGTGTAGCCTCTAGGCCTTGGCACACCGAAACATCTGCAGGGCTTGTTGAATGTGTCAGTGCCATCCCAGGCCTTCCCTGTGAAGTCACAGAGGAACGTAAGAAACAGCAGTACCTTGTGTAGGCTGTCCACAGTACAAAAGGACAGAAAACACAGAATGATACTGTACTTTTGCTTGTTTGTGCTTTGAGATAGGTTCTCACTGTGTAGCTCAGGCTGGCCTCAAACTAGCAGCGATCTGCCTGTCTCAGCCTCCCAAGTGCTGGGATTATGGCGTGTACCAGCATGCCCAGCTTGATAACAGTTTCCAAAGGCTTGCTTCCATGGAAGGGAGAAGAATCTTGTTGTAGTTTAGGTACCAGTAATTAGTACAAGAGAGGAACAGTTTATTGCCACCGGAAAGCGGTTGAATCCATGTTCTCTGCCTTCTTACTGAGCAACAATTCTCAGAAGTTGAACTGACTTTCAAAGTATAAAACTTACCAGTGACTTTCGTGGGCTCTGTACTGTTGGGAAGATAGTGCCCTAGAAGCAATCCTAATAATTAATGTTAAAGCCGAGCTAATGCTTGGCTGGAGTCACTTCCAGCTCCTGTGGATGTGGGCTAAGCCGGGGCTTTGCTTTGTGCACACCGATGCTGATCCCTGTGACCACATCGAGGTCCTATTGTGTTTCCGGTCATCCCTTTGAGAATATGCCTGTCCTTGGGGCGGGGTATTTCCCGGCCCTGACGCAGGAGCCCACGTGCCTCTGGGTCTGCAAGGTTGGCTCTCCTTGGGCTTTGGGGAAGCATTTCAGAGCTGCCTGTCTTGCAGGACTTGGAGAAGGAAAGCGACACCCCCCTCCAGCAGGTCTCCATTGAAGAGATCCTAGAAGAGCAGCGAGTGGAGCAGCAGACCCGGCTGGAGGCGGAGCGGCTGAAGGTCCAGGCCCTGAAGGACCGCGGGCTGTCCGTTCCTCGGGCAGACACCCTTGACGAGTACTGAGCCGGGAGAGAAAGGCCACGCCTGCAAGTCGGTGACGTGCTGGTCACCGCCACGTGAGACAGAGCATTAGTGTGGTCATTTTGTTTTTAATGTGTTCACATAATGAACGCACTAAATGCAACATGAAGATATCATACGGGATTCTGTTTTGTGGCTCGAAATAGCAAAATCATTGTTAAAGGACAGTGGCTGGACTCCACGCGCACGTCACTGTGGAGCCAGCACCTGCGTCGTGATGTTGCTTTTCTTATCCCCAATTAGGGTCTACAAAGAACAGTCTTCATTTTCTTGTAAATAAAGTATAAAGTTAAAACGTATGTTATTTCCCAAGTTGGAATTGTCGCCAGTGACCAGACAGAATCACTTTTTATCACGCAGGGGTCACAGTTCCAAGTAGCTGATTGATTACAGAGGAGTATTTTCATGCCGGGTATTTTGGGATTCCTCCCTCCTCCCCTTTTATGTTTGTATCTCAAACCATCAGGCTTCAGAAGGCAGCTTTTGATTAAGTTTCCCAGAGCTAGTGACAGCTGATACCGCATGGTTGAAGAACTGCATCTTACCTACCTCATCTGCAGCTACTGGTTCCCATGAAATTTAACATTTTCCTGAAGTGGCTTATTCTCTGATCTTTCCACAATTTAGTTAGGTTTCCTAGCCCTTGCATGAGGTCTTTTTTTTTAGGTTTTTTTGAGACAGGGTCTCACTGTGTGGCTCATGCTGGCCCTGAGCTCAGCGTCAGACTCACATCACAGCAATCCTCCTGCCTCTGCCTCCCGAGTGCTGGGATTACAGGCGTGAGCCCCCACGCCTGGCACTGTGAGCTGTGGTTCTGATTGCTGCTGGGGGTGAGTCTCCACACCTAGTATTGAATATGGTTAACCAGGAAATCGAACCTGGTGGTTGCACTGACAAGACAGGCGCCGGAACCACTGAGCTAGATCCCCGGCCCCCCGGCTGAGGTCTCTGTTTTGAGACAGGGTCTTCCTCTGTAGCTCAGGCTGGCCCCAAACTTGAGGCAATTCTCTTGCCTCAGCCTCCCAAGTGCCAAGGGACTACAGCCTGTGCCACCACACCTGAGCTGGACTGGGTCGTAAGCCTCTTGTGCTGTGATTTTGAAAAAAAAAATGTGTTCTAGAGAGTGACAGCCCAGAACGACAGCACTTTCTTGGTATGGAGCAACAACTATATGGCAAGTATCACATGCTACTTTTTTTTTAAAGACTGCTTTTGAGAGCAGTGCAGGTCAGCCAGCAACAGTGATGCACGCCTGTAATCTAGCTGCTTGGGAGGCTAAAGCAGAAAGATCAAAAGTTAAAGACTAACTGGGGCAACCCAGTAAGACCCTGTCTCAAAAAATAAAAGAAGGACCGGGATGTGGCACACTAGCAGACCCTTCGATCTCCAGTACCCCCAAAAAACAGATGATAGGAGAGTTTAGTAGACAAAGGTGAAGAGAATCCTCACTTATTTCCTTGTCACATTGCTTGAGTAAATCCTACTCCAATTCTCAGCGACTGTTTTATTTTCAGTACCCTTTGGGGGAAGATGGTGTTGAGACAGGGTCTCATTACCCTCTTCCCCTGAAAATCAGATCCAGCTGGAGAAAAAAAATTAGCCCTGAAAATTAGCGATCAAAAGCTAGAGCCAGGTAGGGTGGTGCAGCCTTGTTATGCCAGCACTCAAGAGGCTGAGGCAAGAGCATTGCTGCGAGTTCAAGGCCAGCCTGGACTAAATAAAGCGAGACGATCTTTTGTCTTCAAAAAAGTCCTCAGCCCTGATCCGGCTGCCCTTGCCTGTCCCACCCTCATCTCGTTCCTGCTGAGTGGCTGCTCTATAAAGCAGGTAACACAAGAAGACACTGATTGGGACTGGCGTTTTTCTAGCTTTGAAGGCTGTTGATTTTCTAGCTAGGTCTTATTTTCAGGGAAACACAGTATGTAGTCCAGGCTAGCTGTGGACGCACAATCATCCTGCCTCTGCCTCCAGACTGCTGGTTTTCCAGGCCTGTGCAACCATGCCCAGCCCTGGGTTCTCAATCATTTTAACTAACTTTTCTAGATATTTTCTTTCTGTAATCTGTTGTGCAAATATATACTTTTTCATAAAATTTATATCTAGTTTGTATGTGGGTGGGTAAATTATATCGTAGTATTAAATGTACTTAACAGTTTATGAACTAAGGTGTTGTTTTTGTTTGGGAGAGCAGTTTTATTTTCTTTTGAGACAGGGTCTCACTGTATTTCAGGCTGGCCTTGAACTCACTCTGTAGCCCGAGCTAACCTCCAACTTGCCTCGTGTTCCTCCTGCTTCCGTCCTTCCTCCTGTGCTGGGATCACAGCCATGTGCTACCGTGCCTGGCTTTAGCTGCCTCTCCATCACAGCCAGGTGTGTGGTTCACTCAGGAGGCTGAGACATGAAGATCACTATAAGCTCAAGGCTAGCTCATAACAGAACCCTGTCCTAAACCAAAAATAAATAAGCATTCATCAGATGAATGCAATAACGAGAGCTTTGAGTTAGGTATGAGAGGAAACTTTCCAAGCCATAGCAGTGTTTCTGTTACCACGTATCCTGTAGCTGAGACCTAAAGCTTAGAACTGCCTTGACGACCTGTTCCCTCCCTCCCCTGGCTGCTTGACACAGGCCCTCCCTGGGCTCTGCCAGCCTGGCCTTTGCACATACTGAAATCTGGTGCTTTTTCCCAGACCACAACTGCTGGCACTGCCTTGTCTTACGAGACCTCAGGATCAATCCCACTTCATGCTGAAAAGACTCTGCCAACTAGGGCCTCCACAAAATAGCTTTCAGAGGAGAAAATCTACCAAGGGGAGTGGGGAAAAGAAAAGATACTCTGTACAGTACAGGTACAAATTCCCTATGATGAATGTGAGCGTTATGTATAACAAGTATGTACTAATAAAAAACTTTTAAAGAAAGAAAATCTACCAGAGCCCATTGATGGCCCTCTTTATTGTGAAATAACTGAGCACAGCTGTTCTCTCTCCCCACCCCTTGGCCTTTGACTTTAGTTCTCACACTCAGCTGTCTAAGCCGAGGTATCTTCTCCCCTCTCTGCCCTTATCAACTCCCAAGGGCGCTGGATGCTGCAGCCAGATCTGCTTAGAGGGCCACCGCAGAGGATGCTGGGAAGCTGCCCTATCTGGGCAGGTCTCAGTCATCCACTGAGAGGGTGGCAGGTATTGCCGCGGCGCACAGACCGGAAGACTGCCATGCCTGCAGCGGCCAGCCTCCCTCCACTCCCATCGCCCGGCGAGACCCGGAGCAACACAGCACTGCTCAAGGCATGGGCTCCAGCACTGGTGCTGGGAGAGAAAACAACAGAGATGGCTAAAACAGTCGCGTGCCTCTCCAAAAAAGTGTGTGTGTGTATGTGTCTGTGTGGCATGTGTGTGCCTCAGAAAAAAAGTGGCTTGTGCAAGGCTCCTGGTCTGAGCTGTCACCTTGGAGCGACATGGCAGAAATGTCACCCAAGATGTGAACTCGCACACTGCAGCAGCTGAGCTGACATCGCACTAGCCGTTACGGTAAACGGGCAGGAAGGGTTTTGCAGGGAGGCTGAGCATGATCAGCCTAGTCCAAACCCAGGCTGCGGCTGATCTCAGTGGTTTCTTCCTGGAATTTATTTTAATTGAAACAAGAACAGTGTGTATCATATAAACTAGTTTGGTTGTGTGTGGAATGGTATGTGTGTGCTTGCGGGCAATGGCATGAATACATTTGTTACTATATAGGAACCCGTCAGAAACGTGAAAAACACTGGTTTACTTTATAGCAAATGTTAATGTTTCTTGCAACTAGGAAGGCAGGAAATCCACGCTGGCCATGGTTGCATGGCTGTGAAGTCGGTGCATGCACCCCAGACATCCTCGTTCCTCTCCATCCCCTGCCCCCTCATCCCCCATCTCTTGCTCCCCTTCCCAACTTGAGAAAGCTCTATCTGCCCACTTCCTATTATCTTCTCATTCTCTTATTTTGCTTTGTATTTGTACTTTGGGCTTCTCATGTAAGAGAAACCTTGTGATATATAAGCTTGTGTGTCAGGTTTGTCTTGCCTAACATTATGGTCCCATGGTAATTTTTATAACTTTTGCTTCAGCCTCTGAAATTCACCTCTGTTTTGTCATCTTGTTTTTTAGTTTTTTGAGACAGGGTCTCACTTTGTAGTTCAGGCTGGCTCTAAACTCAATGTGTATCTCAGGCTAGCCTCGAACTCTGGGCAATCCTCCTGCCTCTGCCTCCTGAGTGCTAGAATTACAGGCATAAGCCACCATGCCTGGCATTGTGACATGTGATACCACAGGTCGAACTCAGCACCTTTTGCTTGCCAGGCAGGCACCAGAAGCCCTGAGCTAAATCCCTGTCCCCCTGAAATTCACCTCTGCCCTGGATGAAGCTGAATTTGTCTCTCTCTGCTTAGAGTACACTTCCCCAGATAACTGCATAGATTCTTTACTCACTCTGCAGATCCATGTGCCAGTCTCACCTTCCTAGACCACTCATGGAGGATATTCCCTTGGGCTCAGAGCTTGATGCGCGTTTCTGTCAGAGCTCAGAGGACCAAAACGCTGATAGGAACACAGACAATGAACACCAGGTATAAGCGATTTCAGCTTCAAACAAGAACCCTTTGGCAGTTGGACTAGAGACCATGTATGTTACGCTCTGGCAGAAAATATATATTTTTCCCCTGTCCTGAAACTTCACCAGAACCTGATTTTCAGAGCACTGTACTAACTGGGAAGAGGAAATATCAAGTCAGCTGCCATTTAGGCCATGGTGTGGGTACTGCTGGCTGCTTGTAGCAGGTTTATAATGAGGAACAGGAGTAAAAGGCGAAACAGAAAATTCTTTAAAATTAAATTTTGGGCCAAGGATTTAGCTCAGTGGTTCTGGCACCTGCCTTGCAAACACAAGGTCAATAGTTTGATCCCTAGTCACCACATACAACAATGCTGGGTGTGATGACTCAGACCCACCAGCAGTCAGTACCACATACCACAGTGCCAGACAAGGTGGCTCATGCCTGTAATCCCAGCCCTCAAGAGGCAGAGGCAGGAGGATTGCTCTGAATTCAAGGCTCACCTGGGCTTCATAGTGAGCTCAGGGCCAGCCTGAACTACAAAGCGAGACCCTGTCTCAAAAAGAAAAAAAAAATTGTGCCTACTAAAGAAATTAGTGAGGTTTTTAAAAAGCCAGGCTGCCAGGAGTGATAGCATATACCTGTAATCTCAGCATTCTGGAGGCTGAGGCAGGAGGATCGCTGTTTGAGGCCAGCCTGAACTACATAATGAGTTCAAGGCCAGCCTAAACCACAAAGCAAGACCCTGTCTCAAATAAACAAACAAATGCACAGCAAGGCTATAATCTCAGCACTCTGGAGGCTGAAGCAGGAGGACCATTGTGAGACCAACCTGAACTATGTAGGACAGTAGGAGTACTGTCTCCAAAAAACAAGAGGAAATGAGAACTACTTCAAGTACTTTGTGCAGATTTCTCAAGAATGACCGAAACCCCATCCATTACAGATTTGTGGTGAATTAACTAACATTCAGTTAACTAACATTGTGGTGAATTAACTAACATTCAGCTGGTTCTGGGCATGAAAGACCCACCTGAGGATTGTTGCCAACAGCATGAGAACTGGAGGGGAAGATTGGAAGCTCTTGATTTTCTCAAAGAACTCTGCCATGGCCGAAGTCCTCGCTGTTGCTGGGAATGGCTGTTCTTCGGTCAGGGGAGCTCCGCTCTCTGCCTGAGCGTCACTTCCTGGCTCCAGTGCACATCCCTCAGCCTGGTGACACAAACTCTTTGTCCCACCAGTGCAGGTTTTCTAGCTTCCACCACTGGCCTTTGGGCCCTCCTGGTGCAGATCCTCCGTGCAGACTTGCATGAGATATTGCCAAGGGCTCTAGGCCTCTGGTTGGACTCATGGAGGACATTCTCTTGGGCTCTCCACTTCAGCTGGACTTGTGCAGGACCTCACTGTCATGGGATCCAGTCCCTCAACTGGATTCTTCGGGTCTCTGGTGTGTGAACAGATGTCTTGCATTCCTCTGTGGTAAACATTACAAAATAATCCTCTAAATTATGTGTCCTATATTCTTATAAATCTTGATTACATTACTCAAGAGTATGTAAGTGTCAACCTTTCACTTGAAAAGAGACCCTGTAATACTTTTTTTTAAAAAAAGGCTTTCTGGAAAACTGGTTCGCTGGGATTCATCTGACCATGCTCTGTCGTCTGAGCGCTCAGAAGCCACTGCAGCCAACATCCAAGGGGGCCTGGCTACTGCACCAGCTGGTGGCAGACATTATCACTGTTCAGGACTATATCACTGTTCAGGTGATACTCGTTTTTCAGACACATAAAATATAAAGGTTTTCAAGTCAAGCAGGCCTTCATCCAGATTTCAAAGAAAAGCCTGAAAGAATAGGCAAGGAGCCAAGAGAACAGAATGTGAAGCTGTTGAAACAAATTCACGGTGCACTAGATCCCGAAGAGGGAGTGCCCAGGAACAGCGGCAGGCAGTGAGTGGCCCCCCAGCCCTCCGAAACACATACCACCCACAAAGGGAGATGTGGGTGCAAGACGTCATGTTTGCCCTGGTGGGTTTTGGTCTGCTTCTGTCTAATTCTTTTCTGTCCTATTTAGAACAGAAATGTTTACCCTACACTATTATATCTGGGGATTCTGTAATGTGTTTTAACTTTTTCAGAGGTTCACAGGTGGTAAGAATTTGAAGTCTCAGAAGAGACTTAGACTTGGTTTTTTTTTAATGCTAGAACTGTTGAGAATGGGGAAGAGATTACTGCATTCCTGATGATATGCAGGGGAGTTGTATTAGGTCCATATTATAGATTTGCAATTCTCCTTATCTGAGATAAAATATCATTTAAGCTGTATACTGGAGTAAAGGAATGGATTGTGGCCATTAATCCTGGTGTGTCAGCTTCATTACATTAAAAAATATGTGGCAGAGGAGTCCCAGATGCATCCAGGCAGACCATATTAGATCCGGTCCCTCGCCCATTCCTCCTCACACTATTCCCTGCCTGTCTGTTTCCCATCATGAACTAAGTAGATTTCTTCAACCCTGTCCTTCCACCATCTTCTTTCCCCTTGGAGCCAGCTGACTTTGGACAAAACCCAGTAAAATCTGCAAACCTATTTAAACCTCTTACCACTTAAATTTCCATCCCACTGATAGAAAAGGTTAAAGTACACTGTCTGCACACACACACACACACACACACACAAACAAAACAGAGGACTGGAGATGTAGCTTAGTGCAAAGGCCCTGGGTTCAACCTCTAATATGGCAAAAGGAAAAAAACATATCCCTATGATATAGAGAAGAAACTGAGGCTTGGCTTGGTGGCTCCTGCCTGTAATCTTACCACTGAGGAGGCTGAAGCAGGATGATTACCATGAGTTTAAGGCCAGTCTGGTCCACATAATGCGTTCAAGGCCAACCTGAACTACATATGGAGAACCTGTCTTAAAAAAAAAAAAAAAAAACAGGACCAGGAATTTAGCTCAAAGGCTTCGGCACCTGCCTTGCAAGCACAAGGTCCCATGCTCAGTCCCTGGTAACCACATCCAACAATGTCAGGTGTGGTGATTCACACCCACCAGCAATTAGGCCTACACACCACGGTGCTGGGCGTAGTGGCTCGTGCCTGTAATCCCAGCATTTGGGAGGCAGAGACAGGATTGCTGAGTTCCAGGCTGAGTTCAGGACCAGCCTGGACTACAATGCGAGACCCTGTCTCAAAAAAAATGAAAAGAAAAAAAATACAGCAGGGTATATTGGCACATAGCTATAGTCCCAGGGGAGGCTGAGTCAGGAGGATTGCTGTGAGTTTGAAGCCAATGTGGGCTGCTAGGTCCAGCCTAACTTATAGTGAGAGACCCAGTCTTCAAATCAAAACAAAACAAAAAAATACCTGTGATAATCATGGAGTTAAACAGTGGGACCAGCACCGGAGATCTAAACACAAAACCTGTGCTTCCCACACACAACCAGGTGAGTACGCCGGGCTGTCTCTGCCCGTCCGGCGTCCTCGGCCTGATGTCCCGCTGCACCCTGCTAACACTCTGCCATCCCAGGCAGCAGAGGTGCCCGGGGGCAGCTGCTCTCAAGCCTCAGTTCTCCACGGTGGCGCCCAGGGACTTTACCCAGCACACCCTCACCACACTCTGTGCCCAGCCCCAGAGAAGCTCCCCTTCCTCCTTCCTGTCCTGGAATCTGCGTCAGTCTCTGCTCTCCGCTGCCCACGCTGGGCCCTCCGGCCCCATCCATAACTGCGGAGCCTCGTGGAAGGCAGTCGGTGTGGGACCACTGCTCCCAGGGCCAGCGCCCTCCCTCCGCTGGCCGGGCCTCAGTCCTCTCCGCACACACTGGCCACGGCATGTCTGCGGTTGTCCTGCTGACCTGCTCTGCTCGTCCCGTTCCTTCCTGGGAGCCTCACCCCGTATCAGAAACCAGAGCCGAACACAGATGATTTCCAGAAGCAGAGGGAATTCTGGGATGTCTCTGTCACCTTCTGCTCAGAGGGACAACAAGAGTTAACTTGTCTGCCCCGAAGCTGGGACTGAGGGAGGTCACCCATCCTCCCGCCCGCCCTCCAGCCTCTGACATCAGCAGCAGCCATCTGCCTCAGTGCCTGGCCGCCCACACACCCCCTCCCGGCTGGAACTCTCCACGGGATGCCAGCACCCTGGCCTTGAGCATTATCTGGGTGGCCTGTCCCATAACCACCTCCCTCCTCAGCGCCTCTCTTGGGAAGACACGTGTGCGTGAGGCTACACGTGTGCCGGGCACCTGCCATGCAAGACCAAATGCAGGCACCCGTCTCTCTGGAGCCTTCCAGGGCTGGCACAGGGCTTCTGGGCAGGTTCCTAAGTGGAAAGATGAGCCGGTGGCCCACCTGCTCCTCCACCTGGTCACTCACTGGGGACGGGGAGTCTAGTCGGCATCCCCTGCAGCTGAGTGCTGGTCGGGGCTGGGTTTAGAGCGGAAGTGGACACGGCGCCCACCTACTACATGCAAATTGGGACTCGGGGGTTGCAGCTGCCAAGGTGCTGGGAGGAAAGGTACCTCTCAGAGCACAGGCCGCTAGGCCAGTTTGGGGGGGAGTCAAAGAAGGCTCCATGGAGGAGGAGTGCGCTGCCGTGGATCCTGAAGACCAGCCAGGCCAGAGCATCCGGCACTGAGCTCACAGGGACCTGCTGCTTCCCCGGTTCTGCGAGACCTTCCGCAAAGGAGCTGAGGGAACCACAGGAGCGCATCACGTCCTCGGTGGTCCTGGCCCCCCACCTCCCAGCGGCAGCGCAGGACGCAGGCTGCTCGCACACAGGAGGCAAGGCCGGGCCGGGGCAGAGCGCCTGAGAGTCTTTCCACGCGCAGTATTCTTGACAGGTGAATCTGGTTTTCCATCGGCCTCAAGGCCACCAGCACATACTGGCAATGAAAAGGACTGACCCTTAGCAAAGGAACTCTGGTCAGAGCCATGCTAAAATGGCAACGAACCTTCAGATGCGAAAGTCCACAGTACAGAATCCTCTTCTCTGAGGGATCTGTATAGACCTGCTTGTCAATTTCTCTAGAACTAACGGGCCGGGGTACTCTACTGGTGTGGTCAGTTACAGCTCTAAACATAGAACTCTGAACTCAGTGCATGAGCTGCGGGCAATTTGTAAGGTACTAAATGATCCAAGAAAAGACATTCTTTAGACAATCATATTTGATAGTTCTTTAGACAGTCTCCACCCCTGTGTGACGCCCGCTTGACACCTGCCTGCTGTTCTCGACAGCATGCCGTCTCCTCTACATGCTGGTCTTTTCCTGCCCGACTGCCCGGCCTCTGGTCTGTCCCTCACGGTACAGTTTGCAGGCGTGGAGGAAATCTGCCCCTGAGCCCCTGCCGGGAGGGGCTGTTTAACAGACTCCTCTGAAATCATTCTTCACTGCCCTGACGAAGGACAAGGTCACTGTCCTGACCGACTCCATTTTGCTCCTGTGGCTTGTCCTTTCTCAAATTCCTTCCCAGCTTATCTCAGATTCCAGAAACGGCAAGCCCGCAGACTCACACACCCGAGGCTGCCCCCGCCCCAAGCCAGGTGCAACCTTCTCATGACTGGAGCCAAATCGTCCCTCCAGCAGCAAGGATTTCTGCCTGCCAGGTCAGCACAGAACCAGATATGAGACAATGATCAACGAGGCCCGAGGTGAAGATCAACCAGACTATAGCTTGATCACCACAGCTAGACTATGGCCAGGCATCTGTCCTTCCGTTGTGTAATCCTGGAACTACCGTCGGTCCCCCAAAGATGGGGCCGAGGATGCCGGGCCCCGTTCCTCCCCAGTGTGGCCATACTGAAGAAACTCTTCTCTTGTTTCGCAACCACTCATCTCTGATTAGACTCTCAAGGAATCAGGGGGAACCTCGTCCGTCAGGACCCCTAATGCAGCCGCTGGCCTGGGACTCTAGACATCAGTGCAGGGTGCGGCCCACCCACGCGGGTGGCTTGGGAAGCTCATGGGCGGAGCTGCTTCAGGACCCAGGGTCAGCCTTGCTCCAGCACAAACCTTTGCAGAGAGAACCCACTCCAAATGGGGCTTTGATAAAGGTTCTCATCCCTGGAAGGGAGAGTATATGCAGAGTTCAGCATAGAAGCTGTCCAAGGGACCCCACAAGGAAACATGTAGAGATGGACCAAAGGCCAGAGGACGTGGGTGGCTGTATGCGTCCTGACGGATCAGTGGTCTGACCATAAACAAGTCATTTCTGTCTCCGGTCCTCCAACTCCCCACCTACTGAGGTCAGGGAGGATGAAGCCCCCAGCAGCCTTGCCTCCCGCTGTACTCCGCAGACCCCCCGCCCTCTCTTGGACCAGCACTGTCCCAAGTGCAATAGACGGTCCCAGGAGGCCTGCACCGTGCCCAGCGGGGCACAGTCTGGAATGCAGGCTTCAAGCCTCCGTTCTACGCCCGTCAGGTCTGGAGTTTGAGGACAAGGCTTGACATCTGTACTTTCCAGGCAGACACCGGAACTACTGAGCTAAATCCATCTGATCTTGAGAGGCTTTTATTTGTGAAATATGTTATTTAATAAACACAAATCTAACATTAAAAAAAAATCTGTACTTTCAACTTGTGACAGCCACGGTGTCAGACTGACTCGAAGTGGCTGCTTCCCAGCTGCCGCTGGTTCCCCTGTATCCGCTGAATTGGCACCGACCTCCCCACTCCCTCCTGAAAACCCCGCTCCCACCCCAAAGGCCAGAGCAGCAGCATGAGGCAATCCTCCGTCCTTGACCCTTTCCTCCGCACCACGAGTGATGGCTTTTTTTTATCTCCCCGTGATGATGCAAAGCCGCCAGCCAGGGGCATTTAAGGAGCAGAGCACGTGGTGCAGGCTCAGCTTCAGGTCGCAGGTGGACCTTGAGAGGTTTGGGGAGCCACTCCGAGAGGCACCGCCGCATCTCCAGGGCACGATGCTGCTCGCGACATTCAAGCTGTGTGCGGGGAGCTCCTACAGACATGTGCGCAACATGAAGGGTGAGTCCGGGGCAGGGGGCAGGCAGGTGCTGGCCACTGGCTTTCGGGACGCGCGGGGTGATGGGGATAGCCCTGGGTGGAGGAGTCTGAGCCCAGCCGTGCCTCCCTGGGGGCGCGCCTGGGCAAGCCTCTTCCCCTCAGGACCTGCTGCCCCTCTTGGAGAACGGGGCTGCGTACCAGACGTCCGTGTCGTCCCAAACCGTCCTCTCTGGCTTCCTCTCCCGCGCTCCAATTGTGCTCAAACTGCCCCTGACTTTCTCCTTCAGGGGTGGACAAGGCGTATTCCAAGGTGCTGAGAAAGTCTGGGCCACAGTGGCATAGGGAGAAGTCAGTCTTGATGCCAACAAGCCTGAGACTCGGGCAGGAAGAGGGGCAGCAGGGGCCAGGGAGCAGGACAGGAAACAGCGAGGGGAAAGGCAGGTGGGCGAGGAGGGGTTGCAGTGCAGAGCAGGCAGTTTGGGTTAATCCCCCTTCGCCACTGAATGTGGCAAACACCGACCTGGAGGAGTCCTCTTCCAGTGACACTGGCTGAAGGAGCTCGGAAGCCGCACTCTGACCGGCAGCCACAACGGGGCCGCCCTGGTGCCCCCACGGGAGCTGCCTGGCTAGTCTAATGGCACCCACGGGCTGCTCAGGTACAGCACCCTCCGCAGTGGCGAGTCCCTGGGTCTCAGGGACAGCTGTCTTGTGTTCTTCCGCAGCACTAACCAGTTTAAACAGAATTTCTGCAGCAGTCCATTCTCCCTCTGCAGCAGGGCCAGGTCTGTCCACCCCCAAATCAAATGGAGGTGGATTTCTGGGCCCCAGAAGCGGCCTGTGTAGGGCAATGTGTACTGAACCGGCTGGTGGGACACTGCATTTCTGTGGGGGAACGGCCCCTCTCTAAGTCGTCTTTCAGCTCCTCAGAAACAGTCTCCCTCCCGCCCTGCAGGGCTGAGGCACCAGGCGGTGCTGGCCATCGGCCAGGAGCTGACCCGGCGAGCACGTGGGGAGCCAGCCCCGGGTGCGTGGATTAGCCAGGTCCGGCGTCGGAGCTCACTGCTGGGTAAGGCGCGTGGGTCGGCTTCTGGCAGGGGCGGCTCTCAGGATGCTGGTGGGCGCACAAGGCTCTGACCCCTCTGCTCTTCCCCACCTTGTCCTGAAACCGTCTTTCCAGCTTAGAGTCGCTCAAGGCCAAGTCCCTTGTCTACCTGGGCCCCCGGCAGGACCCGGGCACTGGTCTCAGCTCTGTTGACAGAGGAAGATGGAGGGCTGAGGGGCGGACGCTGGTGGGGACCAGGACAGGGAAGAATGCGTTTCTCCTTGGCTGGGTGTCCAGGTTCTCGGCTGGAGGAACCTCTCTACAGTGACCAGGAGCTGGCCTACATCCAGCAGGGGGAGGAGGCCATGCAGAAGGCGCTGGGCATCCTCAGTGACCAAGATGGCTGGAAGAAGGAGAGCCAGCAGGTGAGAGACCCGCAGCTTGCCCTCAAGGCTCTCAGGGGTCTGGCCTTTTGCAGTCGGGTCCAGGCAGCATGGAGTTTTAACTTCCGAGAATACACTGTCTCAGGTAACTCTTCTCCCCGTACGAGCCATGTTGGAGAAACTTCCTGCACTCTGTCTGAAGGTAGTGCACACCCTTAAGCAGAAACCCGCGCCGGGGGCTCCGTGTGCACCACAGTTTCAGAACAGCAGCTCTGAGGCACGCTACGCTCAGCCTTGCTGCACTGGGGGCTGGGAGGGCCACTCCAAGAGACCGGTCACAAGGTCTGTCCCAAAACCAGGGCCTCTTGTTCAAGACTCTGGTGGCTTTTTCTTTAGCAACAGCTTAGATGTTTTCTGATGGAAATAGCAGTCAATTTGGGAGTTTAGAGACCTGGGACCCACAGCCAGCTCTGCTCTTTGCTAAGGGCTCAGTGAACCTCTCTGGCCTCAAGTCCTTTTGATATGAGGCATTTAACTGGGGACAAAACACACAACACTGAAAGATCTCACTGAAAGGGAGACTGTTTCTGAGGAGCTGAAAACAACACTGAAAGATTATTATACAGTAGGAATAGCTGATTATCAACTAGACTTTTCTCAGCCTAAGATCTGTCTGTGAGGATCTTCTGTCGCCAGGTACTGGACTTTTCAGCGGGACCTGTCTGCATCATTATCGGCTGCCACCAAAGCTCTGGGGGGCAAGTTCCCCTGGCAGTCCTCAGGGGATGTCAGGACCTGTGGCAGGAGTGAATTCTGTGTCACCAGACGCTGGAAGGGTCCTCGTGCTCAGCCTGGACTTCCTTTGGCTGGGCCCCTCGCACCCTTGCTTAGCACTGGCTGGAGACCGAGGCTAGGAATATTTTCTCTAGCGCTTACCCCACGGCCCTGTTCTCTCTCTGGCAGGCCAATGGGGACAAAGTGCTGAGTAAGGTAGTCCCAGACGTGGGCAAGGTGTTCCGGCTGGAGGTGGTGGTGGACCAGCCCCTGGACCGGCTCTACGAGGAACTTGTGGATCGGATGGAGGCGATGGGGGAGTGGAACCCAAACGTCAAGGAGCTCAAGGTGAGCAAAGCCCACATGTGGACGGCAGGGCCCCGAGAGGAGGACCCACGCTGTGGACAGTCCTTAGTCCCAGCTCTGGTTCAGGAGTCATCCATTCCCCTGTGGTCTGGCAGGTCCTGCGGAAGATTGGAAAAGACACTGTTATCACCCATGAGTTGGCTGCAGAAGCGGCAGGAAACCTTGTGGGGCCCCGGGACTTTGTGAGCGTGCGCTGCGCCAAGCGCCGAGGCTCCACCTGTGTCCTGGCGGGCATGGCCACGCACTTTGAGGACATGCCTGAGCAGAAAGGGGTCGTCAGGTAAGACTGACCGCAAGCCCTAGACCCCCTTCTCTGCACAGGCTGTGGTATGCATCCAAGGCCCCAGCTCCAAGAAAGGAATCCTTGGCCCCACCCCAGATTCCTTTTACAAGATTCTCATTTTCTGGCTGGGAGCAGTCGTATATGCCAGTGGTCCCAGCACCTGGGATGCTGAGGCAGGAGGATCTGTTCCTGACCCATGCTATCCAGCAACTCAAGGGCCCAGCAGCAGGCTCCAGGTTCCTTCCTAGCTACACCATTTATTCTGAGAAATGGCAACCAGGCCAACAGTCTGGGACCACCCCTAGCAAAGGGGCTTCCAATGAGACTGGCTCTAGCAGTGTGGCTGCAGGAACTGCTGTGCTCCGCGCCAGCGGGAGCTCCGTTCTGCCTCCTAACTCACCTTCTGGCCAATTCCAGGGCCGAGCAGCGCCCCACCTGCATGGTGCTGCGTCCGCTGGCTGGGAGCCCTGCCAAGACCAAGCTCACCTGGCTGCTCAGCATTGACCTCAAGGTGAGGCGTGGGGGTGGCAGAGGTAAGAGCAGGCTGTGGGGCGGAAAAGTGATGATGGCTGGAGCCATCCTGCCACCTTCAAAGCCTGGAGGGGCTCCCGTAGCGCCCGGAATCTCTGGTTATGCTATCATTTTCTGAGAGAAAAAAAAAGAAAGAAAGAAAAGCCGGGCATAGTGGTAAAACTTGTAACGTTAGCAGTCGGGAGGCCAAGGCAGAAAGAGCAGTGTAATTTTGAGACCAGCCGGGGCTACATAATGAGTTCAAGCACAGCTTGAATCACAGAGCAAGACCTTGTCTCTTAAAAAAAAAAAAAGGAAACTTAGCCCCCATAATCTTAGTGTATTGAAAAGGTGACGTAAACATTGCTCAGGGTCACACAACTGTGAAGGCACTGCCTTGGGAGCAAATCTGGTGCTCCTGACACCGCCACGACCTGTGAGCAGTGCAGCCGGTGGCCCCGGTCAGCTCTAAGGCTGCGTGTGTACAGAGCTGAGAGGCCGCACCCCAGGCGGCCCAGGCTGAGACAGGGTAGGGATGTCCAGGGCACCGCGGAACTAGTCACGGACCCTCTCCTGTCCTGCGCTCCAGGGGTGGCTGCCGAAGAGTATCATCAACCAGGTCTTGTCACAGACCCAGATGGAGTTTGCCAACCACCTGCGTAAGCGCCTGGCATCCAGCCCCGCCGTGGAAGCCCGCTGTTGAATATCAGCCTGCTGTTGCCCACTGAGCCTCTGGAATTGACCTTCGAGTGCATCAAAGACACCTCCACTGGGAGCCTGCAAATCCAAGAGCTTCATCGGGGGACAGGGAGGGGGCGGGCGGGTAGGGTGTGCGGACAGTGCAGGGACTAACACAGCCTTAGCACCAGGGAAACCACAAGCAGGACTCAGAGAGAGGACCCCTGACCTCAGCCACTGAGTAGCTCTGAATGAACACGAAGACCTGAAGTCACTGGTCAGATGTGCTCCTGGGCCCTTACGTGCCCCACTAACGCTGTCTGGGCCAGTGCCTGGGCTTCTCCGCGCAGGCAGGGCTCGGACCACGCAGGGTCTCCCCAGGGGCTCAGCCCCCTTGGGCTCCTCCACTGACAAGGATCAGGGCTGCACAAGATGACCAGCTTGTCTTCTTTGTCCCACAAGCGCCAGTCAGAATAAAATCCTAACCCACAAGAACTTCAATCTGCACTCATTTTATAGTTCTTACAAACCCCCTAAAAGTAGCTGTGAGGAAAAAAAAAATCCCTAAGACTAACTAGTCTAACAGATTATAACCTCATCCTAGAAAAAGACTTAAACTAAATCTCACTAAAAGGAAAGAAACACTGCAGGTTTTATCAATTATTTAGAATGCTACCGCAAATCTTTCATGAAAATTAACTTTCATGATAAGCCTAGATCTAAATCAGTTCTTAACGAACTGTGAGATTATTAAGCCCTGGAAGACAATTGTAACTGCAGCTTCTGATCTACCTGATTAAAAGGAAGGGTAGTACCAAATATGAGAAAATGAGCAACATGGCTAAGATAAATTCAACATTTTTTAGGACTGAATGCCAAAGAGTACAGTAGTAAAAGAATTACACAGCTGTCAGGTTGGCTCAGAGCTGCTGGAGAAGTTAACATTGTACCATTTTGGGAGAAGTGGCTGGGAGAAAGAGTAATATAGTAACAGCAGGTTCTTTCTTCCAGGATAGAGCAGTTAGGCTTTAAAAATATGAACTGGAGCTGGGTGTGATGGTGCACGCTGTGCCCCTGGCACTCCGGAGGCTGATGCAGGATGGCCTGGGCTAGGCTGTGAGCCCCAGGTCAGCACGGGTTACAGGCTGTCTCAACACGCAGACACGCTCCCTGGCATGGGGTTACTTTGCTAAATTTGAGTAGGATGCAACTCAATCACACTGAAGTGTTCCCATTCTTTTAATAGCTCTGATGACCTGCACACTTGGAAGGTTTCTAGCTTCCTTATTAAACGAAACAGCGGCAACCCTAGTCTATTAGGTGGAATATTTATTGAGATGTTAAAATTTAACAGCTGATAGAAATATTTATTATAACTTATTCTGATTATTCCTTAGTCTGTTTTTAGCACAGATGAAACTAATTTATCCGTGAGCTTCAGAGGGAGGGACGACAATCGTGGAAAAGCACTTCTACAGCAGACTCAAACCCACCGCTAGCTACGAAGCTTGTGCTTGCTGTTGATAGAGCAGCCTGCATGCTAGCTCAAGAGAATGGGCGGCCGGTAAAGGCGAGAACGTTCCACAAACACTGTGGTTTTAGGCTGGGCTGTAATGTGCTTCTTTAAATTGTGTAACTGTGTCTTTTTGATAAAACAAGTTGTCACTGATAATCTGATTACAGAAAATATGTGCAACGAGATGAAGAAAAGATACTCTCTGAGCTCTTTATATACAGCAATATCACTGACCTCTCTTCAATATCTAGTATTCAGTATTACACTGTTGCTTCTAATATATGAAGGTCAAATACATAAACTTGATTTTATAAAGAATCACTCTCTTTTTCTTCAAAAAACTCTGATCTAGAAGCTTCACAACTGAGTCTTTTTTTTTTTTCTGAGATAGCGTCTTGCTGTGTAATCTAGCCTGGGCTTCAACTCAAGGCAATACTACGGCCTCGGCCTCCTGGCACTGGGCATTCGCCACCATGCCTGGCATGTCTACCATCTTCTAATGTTAGTCCAGGCATTGGTGGGTTAGATCTGACAGGCTGAATCCTCAGCCTACAATCTTATTAACTGTACTTAGTTTCCCGTTAAGATGTAGCCCGGGGGGGGCGGGGATATAGCTCAGTGGTTCCGGCGCCTGTCTTGCAAGCACAAGGACCTGGGTTCAATCCCCGGTAACCACATAACAATACTGGGTGTGGAGACTCACCCCAGCGGCAACCAGTACCACATACCAGTGCCGGGCGTGGTGGCTCACGCCTGTCATCCCAGCACTCGGGAGGCAGAGGCAGGAGGACTGTGATGTGAGTTTGAGGCTGAGCTCAGGGCCAGCCTGAACCACAAAGTGAGACCCTGTTTCAAAAAACCTTAAAAAAAAAAAAAAAAAAAAAGACGTAGCCCGGAAGAGCTGAGTGCAGTGATGTCAGCCCAGACGTCAGGAGGCTGAGGCAGCACAGCAGCTGTGAGCTCAAGATCAACTTGGGCGACACGGTGAGCTCCAGCGGCAGGCTGCAGGCTCCTCTCTAGCTACGCCGTTGTCTCCTATGACACTGTCTCCTATGAGGAGGCCAAAACGTGCGACGGACACAAGGAGTCTAGATGACTGATTAAAAGGCAAATAGAATTGTCAATGCTACTGTATTATGATGTCAAAATGTACTTGAACTTGGGAACAAGCTCTCAACCAAAAACCAAAAATCAACTACTTGGCCGACCACAGGCATTGTATGTAGTGACACTGCGCCACCTGTGAGAGCAGTCTGCTCACTGACCTGGTAGTTACACGCAGCGCTGGGCGCCCGGGCCCCTGCGTTTAATGAGGGGATGGGAGAAAGATCCCAAAGGAAGCTTACTCTGACCTGGTAGCTTTTAGGGCCCTGAAAACCGCCCCTGCTTTCCTTGGCACTTCTGAGCGCTGGACTTCGGGTCTTGCTCTCCCGGGGGGTCACGTCCCAGCCCTGCAAACGTCACCTTTGTCGGCTAATATGAGGGAAGACACAGGTGGCAGGAAAGCAGCCGGACACGAGGACATCGCGCTCACAGAGCGAGCTGGGAGGAAGCTGCCAGTCCTCGCATTCTCGGTTCACACCGAGGCTCGCTTTCCCAGGGTGCTGATCCGGCAGAGAACCCGAGCGGGGAGGGAGAGGCCGGAAATCAGAAACCGCCTCTTTCCAGGCCGCCCTGCCCAACACGCCCGCATTGCTGACGATATCCGCTAAGAGACTAAGTACCACACAAACCATGGCGCGAGTTTTATTCGGAGAAGAGATCTAAGTCAGCTAAAGCGAGGCGAGCGTTTCACAATTACAGCTCGAGAGCCCTCGGAGTTCCAGAGGTTCCGGGGATCAAAAACCCAGACCCAAAGCAAAGCACTTCCGGGCGGGCGGGCACGGATGGCTGGGCTCAGGGCTGGGAAACAGTCCGCAGGCCCTGGGAGCAGGTGGGCGGCCACCGCCGGCGGAAGGGGGTGTCTTGGGGGTCGGCCAGCGGTTGTGCCCCGAGTCCCGACCACTCCTTGGAAAACACGGCGAGGTAACAAGTCCCCGCTGGCAGGGACGGGGCGCAGCACCATTTAACGAGAGTTTTCCGAGTCCTGGGTCGGCGGCTCTTGGCTGATGGCACACAACATGGGCACGTGCGTGGCAGGGGCGGGGAGGCAGCGCTGAGTGGTCCACCGGCTCCGCGGCCGAGGCGGCCCGTGCCCTGCACCATCTTTGGAGGACATCTGAGACTCAGGAAACAAAACCTCGGCCGTATTCTCCAGGAAGTTCGGGCCTGAGAAGCGCTCGACTCGTCAGGGCTCCCAGGGGGGGCTGCGCCTCCCATCTACTTCTGTCTCCACGTGATACAGGACGTCGGCCAGCGTGTGCTCCACCACGGCGCCCCAGCCCATGTCGCTCATCTGCGGGAGGGGCAGAAACGCGGACGACTGAACAGGGGACGCGCGGGTGGGGACAGGGGACGCGGGCGGGCGCAGGGGACGCGGGCGGGCGCAGGGGTGGTACTCACAGGCCGGTACGCGAGGTCTTTCGGGGGGTACTTGAAGCATGGGCCAAAGTTAATGGAAACCTGGCATCGAGTCAGTTCAGGCAGACACAGGAAAAAACCAACAACAAACAAACTGAGAAGTTAATCTGATGTGAAAATTTTCACTTTCAATGTAGCTATGATACCCAGGTACAAATTTCACAAATAAGATACTGATTACTATTGCTAAAAGCAGTCAAAATCCTAAGGCCCATCAAGAATTGGGCAAAAATAGACCTGTGCTGATTTCTGTTAAAAACTAAAGATTTATTTTACCTTCTTCAATGGTCTTCTATTGACAGACTAAAAATATATGGCAGTCCCCACGTGTTAACCTTTCTTTCTTAGGTAAACAGGCCCTGACAGTTCTTCCTTTCTTCTTGAGACAAGGATTTAGGATGTAGTCTAGGCTGGCCCTGAGCTCACGGCGTAGCCCAGGCTGGCCTCGAACTCGCCACAATCTTCCTGCTTCAGCCTCCTGAGTGCTCAGAACCCAGCCATATTTTTTGTTTCACAAAGAATGAACACAGAATACATACCGTGCAGCTCTTGTACAGCGAGATGGCTGGAAAGTAAACTCCCTCAAAAATATCTTTGTAAGCCACACCTTGATTAACACCATTTTTATAAAATATTATCTGAAACAAAAATAATGGTTTTACTTCAGAATGAAAAAACGAGCACTCAGTCGGCACCGCTGTCGACTGACAATACAGTACATTCCAAAAACAGTGTACTGTCTGTGCAGTATGACGGTCCTACATTTACATGATGCTTCAATTTCTTAAAGCAAAATTAATATAAATATGCACTAATCCACTGGACTGCAGGTTTCTATTTTCTGAATTTCCATGCCACATATACTAAATCGTTCTACACTGCACTAGTTATCCTATTTTATCTAAAAGAAACCAGCCAGCCTTCCAGATCCCCTGGAACTATACCTACTGAAACTTTGTGTATTTTAAAATTATTTTTCCTTTCATCAAGTTCTCGTTTTGTTTTTTTTTAAAACTTTGAAGTTTTCTGTTGGAGAAGATGAAACCTCATGATTTTCAAGGCTGGCCTTGAACACACTGTGTACCCCGGGCTGGCCTCAAACTTGCTGACGTTGTCCTGACTCAGCCTTCCAAATGCTGGGATCAAGGCGTATATACCACCATGCCTGGCTGAATCTTTTTTCTTTATACTTTCTTTCCTACAGTGGGAAGAAACTCCCGAGTGGAGCATGATGACGCCTGGCAGGTCACCGCGTCGTCACATAAGCTCTCCATCTCTGCACAACCTCCTTCCTTCCGCTCTCCTTCCCCTCCGACTCTGGCCCTCGGGCCTGCCCAAATCTGCCCCCTTCGTGGATGGTGCTGTGAGCCTGGGCAGCCCCTCCCGGCTGGGCCTCGTCAGGAGGGCACTCTCCCCTGTGCCTGCCCGGCCTCCGGCAGGAGATCTGGACAGCAGACTGCACCCCAGCCGGCCCAGCCCGCGCCCTCAGCCCTGCAGGCGCCCCCCCCCCCCCCCCCCCCCCCCCCCCCCCCCCCCCCCCCCCCCCCCCCCCCCCCCCCCCGCTTTCATGGAGTCCTCTTGTAACTGCAGGGGTTTTGTGACCACGACTTACTCACCTCACTGTGTGGAGTCTGCTTCAAGCTCTTCTCCGCTTTATCCACAAAATCTTTCTCTTCAAAATACAAGTAACTCTTGAACTTTATCAATGCCTTGAAAACCGAGAGGAAAAGCAGTGAAGCGCCGCCGCCTCGCAGAGACACCCGAGTCCGACTCAGCGAGCACGGAGTCCACGCGGAACCCTCGCCCGGGACTCTGTCAGACCCTCAACAGCTGTTTACTCCTCCTTGGTACTGGAGGGGCGTGCACTGAGGCCTCGCTGCTACCTACGACCGCAACGTCCTCATCCCTGACTTGACTTTATTCTGAGCCAGGCTCTCACGCGGTTGTCCACGCCGCCCTCCAACATGTAATCTTCCTCCTCAGACTCCAGAGCCGCTGAGCGAACAAGTGGCTGTCACCACACTCAGCTTTCTACGTACTTCCTACAAGCTACCAGCCAGGCATACACTTTTTTTTTTAGGTTTTTTGAGACAGGGTCTCGCTTTGTGGTTCAGGCTGGCCCTGAGCTCAGCCTCCAACTCACATCACAGCAATCCTCCTGCCTCTGCCTCCCAAGTGCTGGGATTACAGGCGTGAGCCACCACGCCCACCACTGTGGTATGTGGTACTGGTTGCTGCTGGGGTGAGTCTCCACACCCAGTATGGTATGTGGTTAACCAGGAAATGGAACCCAGGTCCTTGTGCTTGCAAGACAGGCGCCGGAACCACTGAGCTAACTCCCCGGCCCAGTCATACACTTTTTAAAGGTGCTTACTAAGAAAATTTGTGAAGAAATAACATACATACAAGGATGCAGTATCACCATAACAAAAATCCCCATAGAGAGGATGAGCTGGGTGTGCTGGCTCATGTCCATAACCCCAGCACTCAGGAGACTGAGGCAGGAAGATTGCCACAAGCTCAAGGCCAGACTGAACTTATGTCTCAAAAAAAAAGGCTAAATTAATTTATACTTTAAAATAATCTCCCCGGAAGCAGTAATGACTTCAGAGAACTAAAGCATCATGGTGTGCAGCACTATCCTGAGGTAACTTTCTTGCCTGTTGGCTTATTTCTGTCAGAGGTGATGCCTAAGTCCCAGGAGCCTAATTCGCAAGTGAATATGTGACGTTCACTGCATTTTAAAAACTGAACTTCTGGGCCGGTGATTTAGCTCACTGGTTCCAGCGCCTGTCTTGCAAGAGCAAGGACCAGGGTTCGATCCCACTAACCACACACAACAATCCTAGGTGTGGAGACTCACCCCAGCAGCAACCAGTACCACATACCACAGTGCCGGGCGTGGTGGCTCACGCCTGTAATCCCAGCACTCGGGAGGCAGAGGCAGGAGGATTGCTGTGATGTGAACTGGAGGCTGAGCTCAGGACCAGCCTGAACCACAAAGCGAGACCCTGTCTCAAAAGAAACCAAGGTCTGGGCTGCTCCTTTCCCAAACAGGGAAAGAGGGGACATCCGTTTCCCAGTTTACTTGTTTATGTCTCACCCTGGCCGTGCAGGGCCTGATCCCAGGGCCTGTGTATGCTCAGTAAATCCTTCCTGTGAACTCTGCCCCTGCGCACTAGCCAGCAGAGAGACACACCCAGTGATTCCCACACCTGCTTGAAAGTCCCTGGCCCTGAGTTTGATCCCTGGTGCGGCTCGGAACAAAAAAAGACAAAACAAAACAAGGGTGGTAAATTATTTACAAACTTCAAACTTGAAAAAACATTAGAACTTCATAAAGTTAAGAAAATTAACTTTGATAATGTTCCAAGAGGATCACTTCTGGGTGAACCAGAAGGCATATTAAGACAGTAAACGGGCTGGGGATCTAACTCAGTGGTCCCAGCACCTGGGGACCTAACTCAGTGTCCCAGCACCTGGGGACCTAACTCAGTGGTCCCAGCACCTGGGGATCTAACTCAGTGGTCCCAGCACCTGGGGACCTAACTCAGTGGTCCCAGCATCTGGGGATCTAGCGCAGTGGTCCCAGCACCTGGGGATCTAGCTCAGTGGTCCTAGCACCTGGGGATCTAGCTCAGTGGTCCTAGCACCTGGGGATCTAGCTCAGTGGTCCCAGCACCTGGGGATCTAACTCAGTGTCCCAGCACCTGGGGACCTAACTCAGTGGTCCCAGCATCTGGGGATCTAGCGCAGTGGTCCTAGCACCTGGGGATCTAGCTCAGTGGTCCCAGCACCTGCCTGGCAAGTGCAATGCTGGGTGTAGCGGCCTTGAAAAGGCCAGAGGTAGAGGGAGGCAGAGGCAAGAGGGCTGCCGAGAGTTTGAGGCTCTCCTGGGCTACATAGTGAGTTCAAGGCCAGCCTGAACTACAAAGCGAGACCTTGTCTCAAAAATAAAATTTAAAAAAATTTTTTTAAAAAAAGTGGATAAATAGCACAAGAGAAAACCATCCTATCTGACAAATGACTACAATTTAATACATCAAGAACCCCTATAAATAAATAACCCAGTCAAAAAATAAACCAGCCAGACATCAGGACCACTACAAGTTCAAAGCCAGCCTGAAGTATACAGCAAGACTGTGTCTCAAAAAAACAAGAAAAGACATTTGAATAAAACTTTATAAAAGATATATGCATGACCAATAAACACTAGAAAATGCCATTACTAATTAAAAAAAAACGCTAAGTCACAATGAAATATCACTACACAACCATCAAAGTGGCTAGAATTAATAAGAAAATAGTAAATGCTAGCACCTAAAATTTATATACATGGTTGCTAGAGATGGAGTCTGGTCATTTCCTATAAAACTAAATCTAAGTACCCTACGACTGAGTATTCCCTTAAAATTAAAACAGTTACAAAGAGACATGCACAAGAACATTCACAACATACTTATTCACAGTAATACCAAGCTTAAAACACCCACGTGTCCATTAACAGGAAAATGTACAAACATCTCGTAGTCTTTTTATGTTCCGCACTAACCCATGGGCTGTCTGCCACCAGCCACATCTTCAGCCTGCTAAGTATTTCCTTTGAGGAAAGGTCTCCTTAGATTGGCCAGGCCGTAAGTCACCACAGGCTTGTGCTGTAAGCGCGGGGTCATGCTGTGAAAGTCACGTAATGCAATATGACCCTGCAGTAAGGCACAGCTGTAGACACAGGGACAGTGTGGATGAATCCCGAAAGCCTTAGAACAAATGGTCAGAGTCAGATATAGAAGACTACATAGTGCACGACAGCACTAAGTTCAAGATGGGCAAAAAGTAGGCCAGGTACGGTGGCATGTGCCTGTAATCCCAGTACTTTGGAGGCTGAGGCAGGAGGAACCCTGCCAGTTTGAGACCAGCCTAGGCTCCTGTGAGGTTAAGGCCAGCCTGAACTACAAGGCGAGACCCTGCACCACACCCCCAGTGGAAATAAAACTAAACAAAGTTGAACCTGAAGGAGTAGAAATGTACTCATTTTTGAGATTTTCTCTGCCACACACAAGGATGAATGGACAGGCGGGTGGAAAAGCAATCTAAGCATGTTCATGGTAGACTATAAGTGATGGGTATTTGGGCGCTGACTCAAATCCTTCCCACTCTGTCTGACCATGTGCCCGAGTCGGGGAAGAACGCGGGTCAGCAGTGAGCACGTGGCCACGGCCACAGGCGCCAGGGCAGGGGCCCGAGACATGAAGAACTCACCTTGTCTTTGTAGGTATCAGGCAACGACTTGGCTGTCTCTGTGTCTTCAGGAAGATTGATGTAAAATCCCAAGACGTCTCCCTGTCCATAGCCAGAAGAGTAATGTTTGCCAATGGACTGGTGAAATTTGGTTCCTTTTTTGCTCCGCCAAGAATAGCTAAATTTATCATAACCTAAGGGAGCTTGAAGGTTACCTATACCAACAAAAAGATAAATAAAAAATCAGACAACTCCAGGTTGATTCTGGTTTCCTAAAGCAAACTGATTCTACTGCTTTTCATTTATAATCTTTTGGTAATTTTGCAGTTCTCACAAGTATTCTGGAAACTGCAAACAGCTAACCCTTCACACACAGACTGCGACGCCCCGATCAGGTGAACCCAGTTACCGTGGCGGCCACGTGAGGGTTCCAGCTCACCTAACGGCTGGGACCATCCCAGCCTGGCAGCGGTGTCTGGAGGCATCTCGTCCACAGTGATTTCAAAGTACCAGGCGCCCTTCCGTACCCCGTGGGAGGCCCGCACCATCGAATAGCCCTTCTCGCCCACCACGGTGAGCCGATCGTCAGAAATCTTCAGCTGGGGAGCTGCAGCAAGAGAGGCAAACAGGCTGCAGCTCACTGGACACTCGGACGAGAGCCATTCCACTGCAGTGAGAGAGCACAGGGCTCAGTACGGAGCCTAAGAAAGCCAACGTGGGATGCTGACACAAAGGACAGGAGAAGGAGGAAAGCTGTTAGGTGACAGTTTTTGTTAAATACGATTATACTTAGGCGACAGGTTAAAATTAATTGTACCTCATGTACATAGTTCCTAACTTTAATGAACCAGTTGTAATGTGTTAGACAGTGTTTTGAGTAAACTATTCTTTAAAAGACATTTTTTTCCTCCCGCCACCCAGCACTGGCGATGGAACCCTGGGGCTCTTTACCACTGAGCTACACTCTGCCTTTTCACTGATTTTTGAGAGAAGATCCTGCTAAATATTCCAAGCTGGCTTTGAACTTGCTAGGTACTAAGGCCTTGAATTGCAGCCGTGAAGCCAACATCTTTTTGCCTCTGCCTCCTAAGCGGACATACGAGCTGTCATGCCCGACTCTTCTTTTCCCTTACTTTCCGAGACATTCTCACTAAGTTGCCCAGGCTAGCCTTCAGCTTTGCATTCTCACTCCTTGGCCTCCGGAGCAGCTGGAATCACAGTCGTATACCACCACACCTGCCCAAAACATGTAACTTGTTAAACTTGGATGTAGCTCAGTGGTGGAACATTTGCCCAACATGCATCAGGCCTGGGTTCAATCCCTACAACTGCAAATTAAATGAAATAAAAATAAATTAACTTTTCAGTGTGCGGTTTTTGAGACAGGATCGTGTTATATAATCTAGGCTGCCTGGAACTCACTCTGTTGCCCTGGCTGGCTTTGAATTGGCAGCGAGTCTCCTGCCTCAGCCTCCTAAGTGCAAGTGCTGAGATTATAGGCCTGGCCATAGAAACTTTTTATTTTACAATAATTTTAGGTTTCTAAAAATAAGACAAGCCAGTTGTGGTGGTACAGGCCTATAACCCCAACTATTTAAGAAACTAAAGCAGGAAGACTAGGCCAGCCCAGGTAATATAATGAGATTATATCTAAAAACCAAAGTAGAATTCTTACATTCCTTTGGTCAGTCTCCCCAGATTTTACTTTCAGCTGTAACAGAAATATCAACACTAGCTAATTCTCCAGGCGTAGTGGCACATGTCTGTATAATCCCAGCATTCTGGGAGGCTGAGGCAGGAGAATCACAAGTCTGAGTCCAGTCTGGACAACCTACTGAGACTGTCTCAGAAAAAGAAAACGGATGGAGATACAACTCAGTGTGAAGGGCCTGAGTTCAACCCCAGAACAGAACAATTAAAATAAAATATACACAAACCCAGGGCTGCTACTCAGAAGAATCACTAGAGCTCAGGAATTTAAAGAGAGCCTGGGCAAAAAGCGAGAATGCACATTAAAAACAAACAAAATACTTCCCCCAAATCCACACAGATACAATAGTATAAATTACAGAGAAGTTAATTATCAAATAATACCCTTTTCATATTCAGGACCTAGTTCCCTATACAGTCAATATTAACAGGATACTAGACAGCTCAACTCTTCTCAAAATACTGAATTATACGAAAAAAAAAAAAAAAAAAAGAGTAACTGTGCAGTGGCCTCATTATATAGTTTAAACTGGCCTCATGCTAGTGGGGATCCCCCCTCAGCCATCTAAGTGCACCACTATGTCTAGCAAAGTATTTTTTTAGAAACAGCCATAAGAGTTTGGGATGTAGCTCAGCAGTAAAGCACTCGGCTAGTACATGTAAATCCCTGGGGTCGATCTATGGTACTGCAAAACAAAACAAAAAACAAAACCCAAAAGCAAAATCCACAGGGGCTGGAGAGAAAGTGCAATCACGGTGCAGCACTTGCCTAGCATGCACAAGGCCCTGGGCTCACTCCTCACCACTGAAATACACAGAAAACCTTTTACAGGCAGGACATCACGGTGTGCTCGAGAGGCTTGCAGAAGAGCTCTCTGCACGGCAGTGGGATGCAGTGCAACTCGAACCTCTGCAGCGGAAACTGGCCAAGAGATATAAAATGGCCTTCTCCTTTCCTCGGCTTTCCCCAGCAATCCCACCTCTCCAGATCTACCCTGAGAATCTACTGCAGCCAAACTGATATACATGGCCCAGGCGAGTCCCTGTTGCTGTCTGTGTCTGTGGCTGCAAAATATGAAAACACCCCGACACACACACACAGAATGGCAGGGCCAGCCGTGGGAATCCGAATGACAGAACCTACCAGAGAGCTATGAAAAGGAAAACAAAAGGGGATCATCTCTTTGAACTGGGATGGAATAAAGCAAAAGTCTGCTGTCCTTCCTACAAAGGAGAGATGAAAGAGAAATACAGGAGCTACACCGAAAAGCTAGGAGCTGGTGAGAAACCTGGAGAGAAAGAGGGAATGAGAATGAATTGCAAGGGTGAGAAGGAGTGAAAGGTTTGCACATTTCTGACCCTCAGAATTATAGTCGTGTTTCACACACTAACCCCCACACCACGCACGCGAGCGCGCGCACAACCAGTGCAGGGACACCCAAGACGGCACCAAGCATCAATAAATGCAGGAAGAGAGGGGGAAAGAACTCAGCTAAAGGAGCAGCGTCCTGTTGGACACTGGCAGGTGGAGGTCAGCAGCTTTATGGACATGGCCTAACGAGAGGGAGAGGTTGTGTGTGTGAGCGCACGGCTGAGGAGCAGGGCCTGAAGCCAGGGCCTCACGCATGCCCGGTGAGCACTGTGCTCCTGAACCTCACCACTGCTCCACCCTCCTTTAAGCTGTGTCCTTACTTTCTGCATCACAGAAAATGTTTTCTGAATCTACTTCATGTGTATATTAAAATAAACAAATGAGGCTTGGCATGGCGGCAAATGCCTGCAATCACAGCACTTGGGATTCAAGGCCACAGATTCAAGGCCAGCCTGGGCCATATAGTGAGTTTATGGCTAGCCTGAACTACACAGTGAGACCCTGTCTCAAAAACAAACAAACAAACAAAACAACAAACGACCCACCAAAATCAAAGCAATCGAAAAAGATCCGCACAGGTCCCAGGATGCGATCAGTTCTGAAGAGAATGGGTGCTTGTCGGCTGAGGACCGCTGTCGTGGCTCCTTCTGCGGCTGCTCCCTGTCTTCCTGTGGCGAGGCTTCTCCCATGACCACACCACGCTGCCACTGACCACCCATGAGGTGGCCACGAGGCCCTCACCATAGCGAAGCAGACGTGTTCACTTCCTCAGACCTCTAAAACTGTCAGCTAAACGGTGCTCACACCAAAGACAATACCCAAGGCCCAGATCTTAGTTTCTAAATACCACTTAAAAAGGTGAGCCTGTCACAAAAAATTAGCAAGCATTAGGCCCTGGGCAAGGAAAAAACAAGAAAATCTTAGGATGCTACAAAGAAGTACTTTTTAAAAAATGAGGCTTACAGAATAAAATAAACATCTACGTACCTCTCGTGATAGAAAGGGTTTAGAAGAAAAAACAGAAAATCATCCAGCAAACACTAAAATAATAATTGTTTCAAGAAGACCCACTGACAAGTGCTGAATCAGTGAACAAAACTCCATGGGACACAGAGTGGACAGTCTTCGAGTACGCTGCTCTAGATGCTCACTAACAACAGCAAGAAAGGCTGTAGACAGCTGAGCTAATCAGCCATGCTGAAGACAGCTGGACAGCAGACAGCCATCTCCTCAAAGCCAAGAATCGAAAGGAAAAAAACTACTACACTCACATACACACTTCCCAGAGATGAACGGCAGTGCCTGACACTTAGACAGACACCAACTGCTTCACGTGGGGACTAACTCTCACCAGCCCACAGCCCACTTTATTTCTTTTCTTTTGAGACAGGGTCTCGCTTCGTAGTTCAGGCTGGCCCTGAGCTCACTATGTAGCCCAGGTGAGCCTCCAACCCACAGCAACCCTCCTGCCTCTGCCTCCTGAGTGCTGGGATTACAGGTGGGAGCCATCACGCCCGGCACTGTGGTGTGTGGTGCTGACAGCTGGTGGGTGAGTCACCACGTCAGACACTGTTGTATGTGGTTACCGGGAATCGAATTCGGGCCATTGCTCTTGCAAGGCAGGCTCTAGAACCAGAGCTAAATCCCCAGCCCCTCACTTCATATTTTGAAACTCCTTATCTGGACTTTGTATGCTTCTGATTCCCATTTCATCAATATTATCTAAGCAACTACACTTCTTCGAATCCTATTGGGTGATGATAGTTTTGTCCCACCTTATGATTTCCCACAGGATCAGTATTACTTAAGTGGCTACACTTGGAATCTTCCTACCTAACTATAGTTTTATCCCACCTTGTAGACCCTTCATGTCTTGGCTTTGCTCAATAAAACGTCTTTGAGAAGCAGGGTGGTGGGCAACTCACTTTCTAGTCGCCCTTCTGTCTCTCTTACAGAGAAGCTGTCTTTCCCTTAATAAGTGTTTCTTACTCTTCATACACTGTTGTTCCTAGAATTTGTTCATCAGTTTTAGAGAAGATAAGCTCAGTGTTTCAGATGTCTGGCGGGTGGGGAGTTACATTCTCCTCATTTGAATTACTGACATTCTTCAGATTACTTGCTGCCCTCGATTAGAAAGACAGTAACTTTACAGTGGAGAAGCCAGCAGAGTCATCATGTCAGCATACTCAGTAAGACTATCAACATCACGCATCCTGGTGAGGACGCCACTCTTTCTTGTATTATTCTTACCAAAACTTCCTAACCTCAAGTCCAATCCTGAGAAAACATTAGACAAAATAATCAATTAATGAACATAAAAAGTACCACTGTCGTGAAAGATCAGCCCTGGTGGAAGGAGAAATAGTTAAATGCAATGTGAGAACCTAGAAAACCAGAAGACGTCCGCCCAGGGGCAGTGATGCATGCCTGCGATCCCAGCACTGTGCAGGCTGGTGCAGGAGGATTGCTGCAAGTCTGGACTCGGCCTGGGCTCCATAGTGGGTGCAAGGCCAGCTTAAACTATAGGGTAAGACCCTGTCTCAAAACACTTAAAAAAAAAACTGAAACAAAAAGAGATGTTCTAATGGAAAACTTAAAATTTTCAACTTTTTAAAGTTGAGCACCTCTTATATAAAATATATCAGTAGGAGAAGCCCGATGTAAGTATCTGGATGTGTCACTACTGCAGCTTTACTGTGAATCTTAAAAATGTATGTGTACAAAACTTGGCTTGGACTTTATAGGGAAAACCCGAGATGGAGAGCAGCTCCGCAGCGTGGCTGAAGCAGTGGCCACGTGACGTGCGCACAACCCGAGACTGTTCCAAGTGACCCGGGCAACTCAACGTCGCATACCTCGATCGTGCAGGGCCAACAAAACCCGCTCGTACAGGCAGGCTCTGTAGAGGTCTCCTGGAATGGGCTTTCCCGCCCAGCAGTCCAGTTCCAGCTTCTCCGGGTCGGGGGCATGCGGGTCAGGCTCCGCCAGAATGTACCGGTAGCCGTCTTTGTTGAATGGGTGCTCCAGGGGGTAGCCGTGAGGGGGCAGACGCTGAGCAGAAAACAAAGGGTCACTGCGGAGAGAAAACATGAAGTCACGAAACTGAAACACTCTGTAGCTCAACCACATTCTATTGTGTAAGAAAAAGCCTCTATCAGCAGAGTTCAGTCCGGTAGCATGGAGCTTAACAAGTGTTTTCCACAACTCAGGCCCACCTGCCCTCTGTAGGCAAGACAGGGAATGACGGGATAAAGCGGTTTGGGTTAGTCTTTGTAGGACTGACAAGTAACTTGTCAGGAAAGACCCCTCCTGGTGGACACTGCTGTCCATGAAACGGAGCCGGCGTGCACTGGGGGAGAAAGGGAGAGGACTGGGGATGGTCAGGGGCTTCCCTTTGTGTGTTTGTTACTACACACTAACAAACAGAAGCTCCAAAATAGGAGCACTGACTATGTATCCATTGTCAGTTTAAGTAAAAAGTAACCCGCATTTCATTACCTCAGTGTGAAACAAAGACAATGGAAGAAGTTCAAGAGAAGAGAGAAGAAAGCTAAAGAGCCGGCCAGGGGGGGTGTAGTCCCAGCTCTTGAGAGGCTGAGGCAGGAGGATCACCTGGAGTTTGAGGACAGCTACACAGTGAGTTCAAGGCTAGTTGATAATACACAGCAAGACTTTGTCTCAAAGACAATTCATAGTGCATGAGCACAGCAGTGCATGCCTATGATCTAGAACTTGAGAGGCCGAGGTGGGGATTGCCGAAAGTTCACGGCCAGTCTGGGTTATATAATGAGACTCTGACTCAAGAAACAAGCAAAAACAAAACAGAGAGAGAGAAAGCGAGGGATGGAGGGGGGGATGGAGGGAGGGAGGCTTTGTGGCCTCAGACACTAGAGCGCCACCTCGGCCCTAGAGCTAGTATCCAGGCAGTGGGAGGGGTGGGTGTTCTCCCACCTCCGGGCCTTCTTGGCGGTTCCCGTGGTCCCTCCATCCTGCTGTTTGCGCTTAGCTCCTCTTCCTTTCCCACTGCTTCCTGCTGCGATTCCCCCTTTAAGAGAAGGCAGATGACTTTTAGTGCACTGTGATGACAGCACCTTGAGGACAGACTCCTGAGGCTCACACATCCATGGTGCATTTGTGTGACACCACAGGGATCACCTGCCGAAGGTGCCAGATGTCACTCTGGCTCCTGAGCATGGGCCCCGGGCTCTGCGGCGGATGCGAGGTAAGCCAGAGTCACATCTGCGCTCCAGTCCAGCCTCCTTTCCTGAGGAAGCATAGCCACTGCTTCCTGCACGTGTGACACAAATGCATTTGCTCTCGTTCAGGCTCCAAGCACACAGAGCTGAGGGGAATGAGCCCACAGTCAACAGACATCTATAAAGAAGTCTCACTGGAGGGCAAAGGTCACTTGCTTGAACTACATAACATAATCCATCAACATAATAAAGGCTACAGCACTGAACTCGAAGATCCAGCAAGACAAAGTACATCGAACACGGAAAACAGAAACAGAAGTACTGAAAGGTGTTTCTCTCCAGTGGCGCTAGCGTGCAATGGGCTCAGATGTGACACAAGGAAGGAAGGCTCTGCACTAGTGGGCAAACTGTAGCTCCTTCCGAGTGCCTTCCTCAGCTCAACATTTCCTAAGAGCGCGCCTGCACACTGAATTCAAGTTCAACTAGTCTCGCTAGTGGAATTAAGAGCAAAAAAATTGTCGATAGACAATTTATTATACTTCTCTTAAAGCAATTTAGTTACATACTGAGGCCAAAAGAAATAGTACCTTGTATACTTCTGAAACAGGCACTTTCAAATTTTTGTCCAGTTCTAGCATTTATCTGTTTTTTACCCCCCTTCAATAAATCATCCTTGAACTGCAGGAAAACACCTTTACATAAACAACTGCGGAGAACAGTACATGTCAATGTGGGCCAAGCTTGGAAATCCTTAGCAATTCTGCTGCAAAAGAAGGGTCCAGACATCGAGGAGAGTCATATTCTGCACACTCAGGACCAGAATTTTGCAGAATTTCTTTCTGTGAACACATTACATGTTATTCCTGTTTCTCATAAAAGACTTAACAGTACACTGCTGTGATGTTATTATCAATCATGAAAATTATTACATTTTTGGTAGTGATGTTGGAAATCAAACCCAAGACCTTACAGAAGAGAGGCAAGCACTCTTATCATTGAGGTATATGTTCTTAGCCTTCATGAAGTTTTTTTTTTTTATACTGTTATTTCCATTTAGAATTTTAGATCGATCTTGAATAGAGTAAACAATAATAAAGAGAGTGCTGGTCGTGCTAGGCAGAATATGACAACATACAAGCTGCTCATTACTAACATTAAACTGGAACTATCATTTCATAGTAAATGCTATTGCCACTGCTGTCACAAATGCTTTAAAATTACTTAGTTTTAGCTTCTACCACAACTCAGCAAAAAGCACTTTCCAAGCCACAAAATACTTAAGTCTGGGAGGCTGAAAGAAGACAGAGGAGGAATTCACCTCCAAAAATGGCTCCACCTGTAAGAACAGAAGTGGCACCATGTATTTGTCAAATTGTAACAATTAAACAGGGAAAACATGGTGTAAAAAGACAAACAATACACTTAGCTATTTCCAACCTGTCTTGGATTAACTGGAAAAGATGAAATATTTACGATGCTCCCGCTCCAAAAGACAAGTCCATGATGCCCTGTGCCAGATCAACTGCTAGGCCCCCTCCCAGCCCCTAGCTCTTGTTAAATTATCTGACTAGCAGTCCCTGTCAGATGGATCAGTAAACAGAAAGGTACACGCCACAGCTGGTGATCCATTCAGAAGCGTTTAAGTTTCAGGGCAAGAAAAATATGGAGATGGACAATGGAAGCGTGTTGAGTAACAGATCAATGATGAAAGAGTGGAAAGCAACTGAATCTTTCTGAATGTGTTATAAAGATGTAGGGGTGGGAGGTCTAGTATAAACACTAAGCCTAACCTTAAGTTGTACCTTGTATTTATACTTGCGCTTAAGACCAAACTGTATGGCAAAGTGACAAAAGCTCTCCTCCAATACCATCTGGGAAACCCTTGGCTAACTTCTAAACACTGAGTTTTAAACTTTAAGGCGTTAGTAAATACCCAAGGTAAGGGATTATCTAAAGAATGCCCAATTCTAGGCACGTACGGTTTCAATAGCTTAAAAATATTTTAGTGATGAGATGTGTGAGCACTTACCATTGAGATTCCCACTGGTAGACACAGCACTGCTCTGTTTTTGGTTGTCATAAGCAGGACCAATGTTACTAAGATCCTGGGAGGAAAAAATCTGAGTAAAACAGGAGACTAAACTGCATGTAGAAGTGCATGCCTGTAACACGAGGGTTGCAACTTAAATCTAGCCTATGCAGTTCAGCATCCTCTCTGGAAAAAAAAAAAAAAAAGCTAGGCTGTAGCTCAGAACAGAGGCCCTGGGTTCAATTCCTATCATGACAAAGGAAAAGATAATAAAAAAGGAAAAGGCCACATAAACAAGCTGATCTGGCAGCGCTGAGAATAGGCGGCATTCTAACTGCATGGGAACTACATCCTAATAATGAGTCTCGGCTGGGATTTGGCTCAGTGGTTCTGGCGTCTGCCTGGCAAGTGCAAGGTCCTGAGTTCAATCCCCAGTGCCACATATCAGAATGCCGTGCATAGTAGCTGGTGCTTACGATCTCAGCACTTGGGATTACACACCACAGTGTCAGGCATGGTGGCTCACACCTGTAATCCCAACACTCAGGAGACAGAGGCAAGAGGACTGCTGTGAGTTTGAGGCTTGTATGGGCTACATAGCGAGCTCAGAGCCAACCTGAACTACAAAGCAAGACCTTGTCTCAAGAAAAAAAAAAAAAGTCTGAAATCTGCAGCAGCCCCCTGTGCACCAGAGGCACTGAGGACAGCATGTGCACAGCAGACCAAGTAAGTGACAAATGGCAATCAGCCAAGCCAGGGGCGTGTGGGATGCAGTAAATGAGGGCGTCTCAGGCCCCTGATGCAGCACCCAGTGGAACCCTGGCCTACTGTGGGCAGATCTCATTTTACAAGACAGAAATACGAATTTCTGTGGGAAATCTCGAGTTTTCACAGATAACCGAGCAGCCTGCAGTTCCAGCCACTGAAAGGCTGAGGTGGAGAATCACTTAGGCATAGGAGCCTGAGCAGCAGCACAGTGAGACTCTCTCAAAAAATCCCAAATCAAACCCTCTAAGGCAGAGCTGGAAGTTCTGACCTTTCTGTGTGATACTGGGGACCGAGCCCAGGGCCTCTGCACTGGGCTGTGCCTCTGGTTGGACCTGACCTTCTCAGTGGCCCAACATGAGCCCTGAGAACAAGAGCAGGATTTTTCTTTTGCTTATTATGCTACATGAGTAACACAAATTGCTCTCTCCAACAACTTTGTCTTCACAAGACCATTTTAAGAGCAAAATTTGAGATGCCAGGAACATAAGAAATAATTTAAACCATGTACTTAGGAAGGAAACTAAACAATAACAACAAAAAAATCACTTGTGAAATCCTTAATATTTGGGGCAAGGACCAGAACTAAAACATTAGCATCCTACTTCAATACATTCTTTTCACATACAACATAAAGCATTTATGTGTAGTCCATTCTGTGGCGTCAGCAAATATGCAAATGAAACAAAAATCTAGTATCTTATTCCCAAGTGGCTTAAAGTGAAAAAGAGGAAGCATAATAATGTACCTGATCCAAAAGCCCGAATTTGGGATAATCTTCCTCAGGGTCTTTGCTCCCTGGATCAGGGTGCTCCTTTACCAAGAAAACATCTCTTTCTTTACTCTACAAGGAAACAGCATCTTAGTATTCATGGAAATCTTACAATTAGAAATACAGAACAGATGGACCAACACCTAACTCTAAAAGTCAATTCTTCAGTGTAATCTCCAAAGAAAGTATTATTTTCTCTTTCTTTAGAAAATTTATGCATGACTATTACGGTCTCTATCTAGAGGTATCCCCAAAGCCTTATGGGCTCATGCGGGGACTTCTGGGAAGTGACTGACATGGGTGTGTGATCCTCATCGCGGGCTCAGTCCATGGACGGGACTATGGCTGGGCGTGATGCTGGGAGGTGAGGGCCGTGGACGGAGGTGGGTCCGTGTGGGTTGGCCAGGCAGGGGAGAAACCCCTCCACCTCCCTTGACCCTGGCTGCTTCTGCCTGACATGACATGAGCTGTGCCTTCTCTGTGAGATGCTACCCTGCACTGTGGCCAGCCGAGTATGGACTGAAAACTCTACAAACTGAGCCAAAATGAACCTTTCCTCCTCTAACTGGGGGATGTTGTATATTTTGTATCTCAGCAACAAGACAGTGACAATGATCATTAAAAATTTAAAACAGAAGAGAAATGGAGGCAGCCATTCATAATCCTCACCTGTCCACCCACTCTACAAATAAGCACTAACAGCGGGTTCTTTACCTCTCCCCACATCCTCATTTGATTGATTTTTTTGTTTGTCGTTTCAGACAATCTCGTTATGTAGTCCAGGACAGCTTGGAACTCACAGCAGGCCTCAGGCTCCTGAGTGCTGGGATCAGAGGCCCGCACCAGCATGCCTTATTTGGTTCGTTCTGTTTTAATGTCGCAACTTCACTTGTGGCTCTGCAAAGTGAACCCATGGCCTCGCACGTGCTAAGCACGCATTCTATTGCTGAGCTACATCCCTCCCCGGCCTGCCACTTCACCGCTCAACTATACTTGCAAAGTGTAGCGGTCAAAGGTTTGTGTGCACAAAGCTACTGTAGTGTGAATGATGCTCACTTAAAATGAAGTGCCACTGACTGAATTTCTGTGTGAAAACTACTAAACTTGTATCTCATACCCTCAAAGATTTAAATTATATTATTTCCATTTTCTTGGTCATCACATCACTTCAACACAGAGACTGAATAGGACGTATTAAGATAGACACTGTCTCCAAGTGTCAAGTCCACTCACCATGGTTTTGACAATGTTATTTGGCCACGTCATCTTCCCGGGTCTCTGTCTGGTTGTCATGCACTCCCAATATTTATCAATGAAGGGTATAATATCCTAATGTTTAAAATAAAATACATTAAGACTCTTACAAGTCATTTTCAAAAATTCACAGTTACAAAGTACACTGCCATTTTAAAGGCAAAAGAAAAATCTACACTTACTTTTTTAAGCATAGGAATAAGTATTTACTAGCTTAGAAATAGATAATGAAAACTACGAGCAATTACAAAAAAATTTTAGCTATTCAGTTTATAATCTGACTGGAAAGAAATGCTTTTGCCAGGCAGACACTTTACAGAGGTAATCCCCGGCCCTTAAATACTTTTAATACTAAAAAAAAATAAAATAAAAAATAAAAACAGGAGGCCCTCTCTGCTGACTGCTCTGGCTTACAAGACTAAGTAAGTACAAACTTTTCTATTTAGTAACAGACAAGGCACCAAGCCCAATCCAGACAACACTGATTCAGAACACACTCTGTGTAAGACTTTTCAAATTGCAGGCAGGAAGACTGCCACAAGTCGAAGGCCATCCTAAGCTACATAGTTCAAGGCCAGCCTGAACTACAAAGTAAGACCTTGATTCAAAAACAAAACAAAACAAACAAAAATTTATAGGTCAAAAACTACAGGCTGCTTGTCTGTTTGTAGTATTTGGGATTGAACTCAGGGCCCTTGTGCTGAGCCACATTCCCGGCCCTTTTAATTTTGAGACAAAGCCTTGCTAAATTCCCTATCCTCCTGCCTCAGTTTACCAGTAAGTGCAGTGGACCCTTGACTTATGTATGATCATTCACGAGAGCTGGTTGTAATTCAAGTTGGCCAGCTGAACACTCAGGCTCCTGTACACACCTTCAAAGTCTCTGTCCTGTCCACAGGCAGATCGGTGTCCTTAGAGAGACACTGGCCCAGCATTTCTCAGTGAACCCCACAGTAAAGGATGCTGTCGTATTCTTTCCAGAACTCTTTAAAGGATAAACTGTATCTGAGCCCATCGGGAAACCCAGGCAGCCAGCCTTTGGTTTGTAACTCAAGGCGTTGTTTGTAAGGTTAAAACTAAAATCTGGGTCATAACCCAAGTTGTTCATGTCAGGCTGGTCTTAACTTGGGGTCTTAACAATGGGGTCCATTGTATGTGGCATTGTGCCAATAGTGAGTTTAAAGACAGCCTGAGAAACTTGGCAAGACCTCACCTCAAAATAAAGGATCAAAGGAAAGAGGGCACACTTCAGTGGTACAGGCTTGCCTAGCACGGGCAAGTATCCCTCAGCCAGGCAATATACTGGATGTTCCACTTGATTATTTTTTTTTTTGAGATGCAGTCTGGCTATACAGTCCAGGCTGGCCTCCAACACGTGGCAGTTCTCTTGCCCTCGCCTCCCACCAGCTGGGATAACAGGCATGTGCCACCTGTTGGATTTCTACCTGATTCTTTCTCACAATTTCAATTATGTGAATTCTATGTGTACCTTGTCTTTGGAAAACATGGTTTTTGGATGTTCATCCTGTGTTCGGGACTGCCACGTCAGGTTGGCCAAAGCACTAAGGCACATTTCCTTTAAATCTATCAAAAACAAAAAGAAACAAGTTACCTATGACTTACCAAGAGAATACCCAACCCAAGACAGCTCACACCACCGCCTTCCTGGCAAGTACAAAGTCCTGAGTTTGATCCCTGGTTCTGCAACCACCTCGAGAACGAACCCAGGATAGCCCACAGAATACCAAGCAGCACAGCCAAAGTGGTGTCATATCTGATCTGAAACGGAAGTTCAGGTCCCTTTCCTTTTTCAGTGGACACTCATTTTGAAATTCCGCAGAGTTGTTCTTACTTGCTTGCTTCCGGAGGAAATAGGTATTCCCACTGTGATGGCACACGTTGCAATGGAAACTGTAGTTGGTCATGAAAGGCAGACAGGATCTGTGGATCAGCCCAAGGGTACAAATCAGTCAACTTCAGATACACACTTCATTACAGACACAAACCGACAGCCATAATTATTTTAATTCAAACACAATATGAATACAAAATGAAAAGGGCGGTCTCCTTCCTACCCTGCTGGTTCACCTTCTCTCAGTCATAAAGATAATTCATGCCGTACATAGGGAATCACGGTTACTTTTGCCATTGTTCCTTTAAAGGTCCCAGTGTACTTTGTGACGAGCCTGCAGTGGGGCATTAACTCTCCACTTGCAGGCGACCCACAAAAACCATGCAGCCACCCCCAGGAGATCTGCTTGTCCTGTCTGAAAGAGCACCATTTCTTCTCCTATTCCAAATAACATCAAAGGTCCCTTTCAAGTATAAGCATTAGCCAATCTTTATATGTTTCATTTTACTCGGAAGGACTGCCCCCCAGCAACTCCAGGGCACTGGATATTACATCAGCCTCCGAACAATGCCTGACTGTCTTGAGAACCCAGGCGGGTGGACGACAGACTCACCACGACCCGCTGAAGCTCCTGGGATGATGTTTCCAGGCTCCTTCTTCACATTAAAATCAATATGAGTCTCAGTCCCTGTGGCACAGCCCTCTCTCAGACTTGCCCGCTGCAGCATGAACGAGCTCTCAACTCTTCTATATTACTTGACTCATTCTTTCCCACCGGTGGAACTGACCTCCCACAGCAGCACCTGGCTCAGCTCCTGGGTGTTCTCAAATTCAAGAGCAAACTGGTCTGTCAAAAGATGCCCAGTTTCTGAACAGCAGCTGATTAGCCCTTGGCTATCTCTGATAAATTTCCATTCCTAAGCTGTCTATCCAAATACATTTCCTTGCTCAGGGTGCTCAGAGTGGTCCAGTTTTAGGCCCTGCTTAGCCAGTGTGTTTTCCTCACAGACCTTTTTACCAAGATCAATTCCTTCTTCCTGAACCCCCAGTATTTCTCTTCCTCTTAAACATCTCACCCCAAGTTACCAGTCATGTGTTAATCGGCACATTAGCATTTCTAAAATCTACTTTTAATAAGTTTAAAATAAATCCTAAAGGAGTCTAGCCTTAGGAGGCTGAGGCAGGGGGATTCCAAGCCTGAGAGCAGCCTGGGCCTACACAGTGAGTACAAGGCCAGCCTGAAGGTCAGTGAAAGCCTATCTCAAAAAATAAATCAACTCATCAATCAATCAATAAGGAAGCTGCTTCTCTACTCTACTTCAGGGTGATTAATTTCAGAATAACAAGCCTTATTTGATATAAGCCATCCCTCCTTAAATCATAAACATATTAGGGTAAGACAGACCCTGAAGAACAGTACAGAGCCAGGGTACAGTTGCGCCAACAAAGAGGGAGTCAGTAAAGCTCACCTCCTAGCTGTTGGGCAAATCCTCTAAACACGTTTTTCACTTTTACTTCTAATTATGATCTTTAATCACTAGAAGAGATCGCATGTTTGGAACTAAGCGTTGCTGAGGAGCACAGGAGCCTCCCAGAAGTGTCGGAGCGCGGAGAAAGGAGGGAAGGAGGGAAGGAAGACCCAGATGAAGAGCACTGGCCGGCTCCAGGGGTTCAGTCCTGCAGTGAACTGAGGCCCCACACGCGGTCAGCGGTGTTCTTCCGCTGAGCTACACGCACCCCAGATGCTCAAGTGTCAGCAACAGGCTCTCTCTACCACACATCAAATCGCTCCTGACATCCTGAATGCCAGGGCCAGGATTTAGCTCAGAGGTTCTGGCGTTAGCCTGGCAAGCGCAAGGTCCTGAGTTCATCTCCAGTAAACACATTCCACAATGCCAGGCGAGGTGGCTCACGCCTGTAATCCCAGCACTCGGGGGGCAGAGGCGGGAGGGTTGCTGTGAGTTTGAGGCTCATGTGGGCTACATAGTGAGCTCAGGGCCAGCCTGAACTACAAAGCGAGACCCTGTCTCTAAAAGAAGAACACCTAATACAAAGCTTAAACGATACCATCTCAAGTGTGTTGACACAGTGCTGTGTAGTTGCATAGTTCTATTTCCCAACCCGGTCACCAGTTCTAAGCAGAGGCAATATCTACCAGTGATACTATTAGTGCTCAACGGGGTAAGGCAGTGATGGTAAACCTTTCAGAGTTTTCAATGATACAAACAGTATGCTGCTGTTGCAAGGTTGCCCACCACTGGAATGAAAAAATTCCTTGTGCTACTTGATGAATAGGAGATAGGAGATTTCTTTTGGTTATAAACTGTCCAACCATTAACATGCTCTAATTTTCGAATCCAGTTCTTGTAAAAGTACTCACGAGGTATCTATGCCAAAGGTATCTGCTGTAAACCACTTGGTGCAAATCCCGCACTGCAATTCTATCTCTCCCAACTGTCGGCCATTCTCTTCATCCACGGAGCCAGCTTGAGTATCCATCGCCTCTGACGTATCCCCAGCACCTTCCTGTGACCAAGAGCAATTCGAGAACCAAATATAATGCATTTTTCATTTGGTTAAAAACAGACTGAAGGTGTAGCTCAGTGGGATAGCATTTTCACGGCATGCACAAAGCCCTGGGACCAGCTCCCTGCCCTGAAAAAGTAAACTTAAAAGCAAATTAGTGGGAGGGAAGAGAAGGGAAAGGGGATGAAAAAAGTTATGTACATGTCCCAACTTCCACAAGGAATGTAAACATTATGCACTACACACATACTGACAGACTAAAATAAAAAGCAAATTAGCAGGAGAGCCAGGTGTGGTGGTAGCTGCCTGTAATCCCAGCACTTAGGGTGTAGAATTACTTAAAGTTTAAGGCCAGCACGAACTACATTGGAAGACCCTGTCTCGAAAAGCAAAACAAAATGAAAATATTATCCGGGCATAGTGGAGCAGACCTGTAAATCCCAGCACTTGGGAGACTGAGGAAGGAGGACTACCACTAGTGCTGAGGCCAGCCTGTGCTGCATACTGAGCTCTAGGCCACTCTGTACTACCTAGGGAAACCTTGTCTCAAGGGAAAAGAGAAAACACAAAAGAAAATAAAATCTCACACAGCACAAGCTGTGATCCCAACACCGCCGGAGGCTCAGGCAAGTGGATTGTCAAATTTGAGTCCCACTTAAAACAAAAGCACTGGGGATGTAGCTCAGTTCTAGGATGTGCCTGGATTTAGTTCCCAAACCGTAAAGAAATAAATAAAAATAAATATCTTAATTTCCTTTGCAAACATCCAGAAGAAAATACTTACTAGTGTGTCTTTTCCATTAGGGGATTCTGTCTCCAAACCTCCACTCACATCAACCAAGTTTACATCCCTGTAAGGTAATGAAAGCTCTCGAGTAAGAATTTTTAAGAAAAACCTCTATAGGTCAACTCCCGAAGATGATGATCAAATACAGCTGAACTTCACTTTTCTATGGCTTTTTCAGCTGGGACAGTTCCGAACTGGATGCCAGAGCAAGAAGAGTGAGCTACCGGCTTCATACCAGGTGCAAGGGCCAGAAATAGAACCAGTAGCTGGGCCCTCACCTCCCCAAAACAGGTGGGGAGAGGGGGCGTGGCCCGCGCTGCAGTTCAGGACGCGCCGAGCGACGGGCGGGAATACGCGGCGGGAGGGGCCGACGAGGCAGCCGTTGGCCACCGGCGGGGTCCCGAGGAAGGGCGGCCGGAACGCGCCGGGGCGCGAGATTCCATAGGGCGGGCGGGCCTCCCTGCACTGCCTCCACAGCCGTCTTACCCGCTTTCGGCCTCCCCAGAACTGGGCTCCACGGGCGCGGGCGCAGCAGACGCCCCCTCTCCGGCTGGAGCGGCTGCTATCGCTGCTACCGGTTTCGTCTCCCCCTCTTCTGCCGCCATTGTATTTGCTCCCGCTCCTGGGCCGGGTCCTACACCCGCTCCAGGGCCCGGGCCGGTTCCCGCCGCCGCCATCACAGCCTTCTAGACGTCTCGCGAGAATACAGCCTCGGTGTCGCGCGAGTTGCTGCCTGGCGTTGAATTCTTCAAGTAGTAAAGGCGCTGGTGGACCCACCCCTGGTGTGAGGACTAGGCATTGTGTGCCGCCCCGCTTTAAGGCGGGGTGGGCGGGCTCTAGGTTACATCAGGTGAAGGTGTGAGTTCGTTAGTTGGATTTCTGGGATTCGCTACCTTTTCAGACGAAGGCTGCACGCTTTTGGGGCCAAGATCGCGCAGATGACTTTGTGCGCTGCGTTATACCTTGCAAACAGATGTTCCCTGCCTTTAAGTGCAAGAAATGTTCTCCCACGCCCACCACTCGGCCCCTGGTGTGGTTTGTCTTGCTGCAGAGGGGTCTGCCGCTTCGAGCTCTTTTGGAAATGGGAATCTAGAATGTGATTCCAGAGCCCAAATTAGTAGGCATGTGAGGAGGGAAGTTAAGGGAAGGGTTCAGACTAGAAGTAGGTGAGAAGCAAGGTGTGCATTTACAAGCCAGCTTAATGTGAAGGGGGGAAATGAGGTCGGAGTCTGGGAGCCTGGGGCTAGGCTAACGACTTGACGTTTTGTGCTAAGGAAAAGAAAGAGGTACCTCCAAAGGTAGGATTGGAGAAGTCATCACCGAGAGCTAGCTGTTGAAATCACCAGAGTGAATAGGAGCATTCGGAGCAGTGGTCTCCAAATTCAAGGCTACAAACCTAGGAATTTGAGGGCCAGGACACTGTTTAGATATCAGGGTTTAAAATATCTTAATTTCTAAAACGTTGCCAAAGAATGCCCTGTCCTCTCACTTTACCAAAGAAAGGCATGACTCTCCTGTTCTCCGTCTGGGAAACTGGCAGCTACACTCCTGGAAATACATACACACTGATTTCTCAATAGGTTTTCAACAAAACTGAAGGAGATCCTAACAAAATTGCCAGTTGACAGACATTTTAAGGTTGTTGGTGATAAATGCTGATATTGGTGGGTGATGATTTAAAGAGAAGCAGCACTTGCTCAGGACATCTCCCCCCAAATGTTTTACTATTATGGCAGTTTTAACATAGACACAAATTTAACGTAGATGGGCATGAATTTTTAACATAGACACAAATGTTTTTAAAAAATAGACATAATATTTGCACATCCTGAGATACATCATGGGTACATTATTTATACTTTCATGTATGTGTAGACTGAATAGTAATCAGGCTAGGGATGTGGCTCAGTGGTACACTGCCTGCTTCGCCAGTGGGAAGCCGAGTTTGATTCCAGATACAAAAAAAGTGTAATAATCAAATCTACGTAATAAGCAGTTATATCTCTCCAAACTTTTATTTTATTTTTTAGGTTTTTTTTTTTTTGAGACAGGATCTTGCTCTAGAGGTTGGCTGGTCCTGAACTCAGCCCTGTACTCAGCGATTACAGGCGGTAGCCACCAGGCCCGCGTTGTGATATGTGGTACTGACTGTTGGTGGGTGTGAGTCACCACACTGGGTATTATTGTACATGGTTACCGGGATCAAACTTGGGACCTTGAGCTTACCAGGCAGGTGCTGGAACCACTGAGCTAACTCCCCGGTCCTCAAGTTTTAATTTTTAAAGAATGTGGCTCTGGGAGTTGAATCCAGGATCTTTGCACTGAGCTACATCTTCAGACTTAAAATTTTAAATTTTGAGACAGGGTCTTACTAAGTCACTAAATTGCCCAGGCTGGGCTTGAATTTGTAATCCTTCCCCAATCACCCAGAGTGCTAGGACTGCAGGTGGATGCCATGCCAGGCCTTTCCCCCTAGTACTGAGGAGTGAACCTCAGTCCTCAGGTCTCACTGTATAGAACAGGCTGGTCTTGAACTCACTATGTATCCCAGGCCAGCCTTGAGCTCACAGTGATCCTCCTGCCTCAGCCTCCCAAGTACGGAATCCTTGCCAGGACTTAATTTTGTCTTGGCCCTGAACTCACGGTGTAGTCCAGGCAAGCCTTGAACTCACAGCGCTCCTCTTGCCTCTGCCTCCCACGTGTTGAGATTACAGACAGGGGCCACCATGTCTGGTATTGTGGTTTGTGGTACTGGGGATCGAACTCACAACCTTTCATTTACCAGACAGGTACTGGAACCACTGAGCAAAATCCCTGGCGCTTAATTTTGTCTTTTTGATAACAGCCATTCTCGTTGTGGTTTTAGTTTGCATTCCCGAGGATGAAGACTGAGCAGTTTTTCATATACGTGTTGGCTATTTATGTCATCTTTGGAGAAATGTCTGTTCAGCACTCGAGCCCGTCTTTTACTTGGATTACTTGGGTTTCTGCTGTTTGGTGTTTACGTCCTGTATATATTTTGGATACTAGTCCTGCTGGGTGAATGGTTGGTAGAAGGTCTCATCCCACTCATAGCTTGTCTCCTCACCCTGTTGTTTCCCCTGCTGTGCAAAAGTCTGTTAGTTACCTCTGTTGCCTTTGCCTTCAGGGTCCTATCAAAAAACATCCTGGAACATGGCACGACGTCTTTGATCCTCCCCCCTTCCCTTGCCTGTGTGAGGTGGACTTAGTGACTTTCTCCTAGCCAATGCAATGTGGGAAAGAAAAGAGTAAATTCTGTCTGTGTGTCGTGTCGGGGATAAAATTCGGGGATTTAGTTCTGGCAGGGCTTGGAGTCACGATGTAACTTGGCTGACCTCAAACTTGCAGAGATCCTCCTGCCTCAGCCTCCTGTGCTGGGACCATACACATGCACCGGTACAGCCAGTTGCATGTGTAGTTTTTCAAAGGCCTAGAAGATGAAACTGAGCTGGGGAGGTGTTTAAGTAGCTACATCCACCTTTGTGATTCTAACCCAAGGCTGAACCCATGTATTTCCAAGAAAGCAGAAATTTTAGTGGAAACTCCTCCTTTTGTGTACTTATGGCTTTTTTCTCCCAAGTGGAATCCAGTGAAATCATTTCCAGAAGTACCATGCTTTCCTTTACCTGACACCTCCAGCAGGGGGCAGCACAAAGTTGAGAATTACAATGAAACAAACACTTAAGTTTCTCTCTCGCGCCCAATACCTTCCTGTGACTGTGATGGGCCCATGGGGCTTCTCAGCCCCGACTGTGGCTTCAAGACACAATCAACAGGACTTGGAGCATGTGAGATCCCAGAAAACCTCGCCTTTGGGGATGGTGCTTCCGCTCCACTTGTCTGCAGGAGAGCGTCCGCTGGCAGGTGAGCAAGGCTTTTGTTGTTCTTCCCGGAGAGGAGGTGCCACCACCGTCTCTGGGGTGCTGGCTCTTCCATGCACAACCACTGTTCCCAAATAAAAGGGCAGGGAGCCCGGCAGTGCTGGCACCTATGCTATATTTTCAGGAGAGCAGGTCTGTGACCTTGGCACTGTTACGCGTGGCACCACAAGAAACCTGCCCTCTCAAGGCCAGGCTTCTGTCCACCGTGCTGTGCCTCGGATCAGGTCAGAGGGGCAGAGCCTGCTTGGCAGACAGGTTCTCAGTAGTGGTCGTCCTGTCAGCTCCTGGGGGGTGGGGAACATCGCTCAAAACTGAACTCAGCGCCTACACACTGAGCTTCCTCTCCGAGCCTTTCTATTTGTTCAGATAGAACCTTGCTGAGTTGCTGAATTCTCCAGGGTGGGCTCCAATTTGCCAGACTTTCTACTTGGTAGCTAGGTTGTAAGCTCCTTGGGAAAACAGACACTGTAGCCTCGGACACTGCCCCTTCCGGTTCACGGCCCGTGGTGTCCATTTCACAGTTGCCCGTGGGTTCTTCCAATGCACGGTGCTGTGGGGCACGCCAGAGGGGAGAGGCCAAGCCGCGATCTTCTGAAATGAGCATCTTGGCGGAGCACCAGGGCCCGGTACACAGGCTATTAGGCCCCTCCAATCTCATCTGCTCCAGGACGGGCCAGACTGTATGTCCTTGTCCCCCTGCAGGTGCCTGCCACGATCAGAGTGGGCTGCTGTCTCGAGGCAGGGGCTCGGTGTGTGGTCCAGGCTGGCGCCAAACTCACAGTCCTTGTCTCGGCCTCTGGTGTGCTGGGGCACAGGTACACACCACGCCCAACTTCAGCTGGGCTCCTTGTCACACCACCCTCACATCTTGGCTCCCCAAGATCCCGGACCCTAGCACCCGCTTCTCCACTCATCCTGGTGTCGCCTCCAAGAAGCCTCCACTGTTTGGACCAAACACCGCACTTGCTAGACCACTGGGACTAGGAGCCAGGGCCTTGCTCACTGCTAGGCACATGCTCTGTCACTGAGCTCTATCCCTGCATCCCCAGTCTTGTAGATTTCTTATATGCTTTTAAAAAAATTGTTGCAGTAGTGGGGATTGAATCCAGGGCCTTCACACTAGACTATACCTCCAGCCCATTTTGTAGTATTTTTTTTTTTAAGACAGGGTCTCGCTTTGTATTTCTGTCTGGTGCCAAACTCAGCCTCAAACTCAGCCATCTTCCTGTCCTTGCCTCCCCAGTGCTGGGACTGTAGGCATGAGCCACCACGCCCAGCATTGTGGTATGTGGTACTGATCGCTGGTGGGCCTGAGTCTACCAGGATTGAACCTGGGCCTTTGAACTTGCAAGGCAGGTGCTGGAGCCACCGTGCTAAACCCCTGGCCCTTTTAGTTTTCATGATTTTTTTGTAGTAATTTTTGTGATGGGCTTTCACGAATTCAGGTTGCCCGGGCTGGGCTTGAATTTATGATTACCCTGCCTCAGCCTCCCAGAGAGTCACCACGGCAGGCTCGCATTATCTTTAAAGTGGGATGTTTCTACATTTCAGCACAATACTCGGGGCAGACAGTGCGTCTCTGTGGGCCCTGTGGCAACTCACAAAAAGGGAACTCTTGAGAATTATCAGATGCATACCGGATCACGGCACCTGTATACCAGACACGGGATGGACTTTTCCTTTTCACGCTTGCATGGAATAGATCCTCAGGGGAAGGGGACCGGTCACGTGATGGGCTTGGTGGGCCAAGGAAAAGGCCCAGAAGTCCGTACAAATGAGCTGCAGGTACGCACCCTGGTCCCAGGGGCACCGACAGTCTTCTGGGCCGAGGCCTACTCTCTACACCGACAGGAGCAGCCTGAGATGGGGTGAGATGCTGCAAAGAGCCGCACACCACGCTCGGAATGAGCGGACAGGAGTGGCGCCAGTCACCACGGGGAGGTAAAAAGCTCAGACAGGGCCCGTGTCGCGGCCCTAGGGTAAGGGTGGCTTTTATTTCCTCTTAGTGAAGGAAGAGGAGGGGCAGCTTCCCCAGGAGTCCCAACCCAAGGGTAGGGCGTGAGCCCCAGAGGCCAGGGCTGGAGGAGCCTGGCAGTCACTGCGAAGGGCGTCCATGTCCACTTGCGGGCACCTGGATGCAGGGCTGCGGCAGCGAGACCCCCGGGGCAGGAGCTTCCGCTTTAGAGGCACGAGGAGGTCTGTGCTGGTGCTCAGAGGCGGGGCAGGAGCCCTGAGTAGGGGGCGGGGTGGCCGGCCCCACCCCAGCTCCTGCTGGGACACTAGTGCTCCTGAGGCTGGCTGGTGTGGCCCTTCTCGGAGAAGGCCTGAGCATTGCTGGCTGGTCCTAAATGTCCATCTCAAACTGCGACTCTTCACCTAGGAGAGAGGGGAGAGACTGAGCAGCGGGCAGATGTGGGTGCTGAGACGTCTATTCTCATTCTCATCCCCCAAGAGCACAGGCTGGGCTCGTGCCGGGGAGGGGAAGGCAGGGCAGACGGAACGCCCGGACACGGGCCTGCCTTTCCTCCACGAGCTGCGCACCTTCTCAGTTCCAAGCTGAAGAGCAGAGAAGTGGTTTCCTCAGAATTTTCTATAATTTTTATTTTCAATACAAGTGATAGCCAGGCAGGCTGTCGCTGTCCTGTAATCCCAGAACTCAAGAGGCTGAGGCAAGAGGACTGTTTTGCCAGCCTAGCAAGAGCCCAGCTCAAAACAAAACGAGCTAATGGTTACTTGTGCCTTTATATAAAAGCAAATGCATCAAAAAAATATCCCTTAAATATAAAACTAGCCAGGCACGGTGACACACATCTGTGATACCAGCACCCTGGGAGACTGAGGCAGGAACTCCGCAAGCTCAAGCCCAGCCTAGGCAACTTTTATCAAAAAAACAAAAAAGAGGAGAAAGCCTGTGACTGTAACTGCCAGGACGTAAGAATGAAAACGGTCCTGTGTGTCCCGTGTTTGGTTTAGAAGACAGTGGCCTGCCGGGCGCCTGTCCAGCTGATGCAACAGCCTGTTCTGTAGAGCAGTCACTTGGATGAACCACTCCTCGACTTTCCTCCACGAATACTTTAAAAGCTCTGCCATCAGACGTCTCACTCGCCGCCTCCTGAGCAGGAGTGCTCCGACATTCTCCGCAGCCCCAGAATCAGAAAATGTGCCCAGCGACGAGTGGCCCTTTCCCCTGGTTGGTGATATTTACACAAATACGTGATTCCAAGGGCACCTGGCTTCTGGTATCCTTGTAAGCAAAATGCAGTCCTGTTTTGGCCTGTCCTGTCCTATTCTAACAACCGCACAGACATGCTGGCCCCGGTTCTGGCTTGCATCTGGACAACTGACGAGATCTGTTTGATTTGAGGCAGGAAATAGAGGTAGGTGCTGGCTGTGGACGGTTACCGCGTGATCCCTGTCATCTGGAAGGCCAAGGCAAAGAGGCTTGCTGAATTCTAGCCTGGCTGAAACATTTTAATTCACTTAGTGAGACACTGTCTCACTAAAACTAAGAGGGCTGGGGATGCCTTCAGTGTGAAGGCCCTGGGCTCAAACTCCAACACTGCAAAAAAGAAACGAAAGCAGCGGAGAGAGCCCTGGCGCACTGCTTGATGAATCCCATTCTTGGACTAATGGCCCCGCAGTGCTGCTTCCCAGGCCCGGTCAGGCTGCTCCGAGCATCTGCACACGCGCCCAAAGCCCCTGCTCTCGCCACTTCCTCTGGGCCGCGCTGGGTCCACCGTGGCCCCCTTGGGTGCTGGGCTCTCTAGGTGCAGCTGAGTCCAGTCCCGCAGGTCCAGGAGGCGGCCTCTGCTGTGTCAGCGGAGCAGCCCAGCCCAGGCCTCCATGCCCCTGTCTGGATGTGGGCACTGCCTCCTGGGGTGGCATCAGAGGCTTTGCCCCGAGGCTTTGTGGACGCTCTTGTGCCCTATCTTCTCACAGCAGAGCTCAGTGGGGACCGGGCTCTCAGCACAAGCAGCAGATTCACATACACCTGCTGCTGGCTTGTGGGTGGAGACTCCAGGAAAGGTCTCGCTACCCAATGTCAAAGGGGAGAGAAAACTGGCCACATTGTTTGTGCCTGCTTAGGAGCCACACGCCTGCCAGGAGGCTTCCGGATGGATTTCCTGCTGTGGACGTGCAGCTCCCTCGAGGGCAAGTACAGTCTCTGACAAGCTGTCTCCTGCACCGCAAATATCACGGGTGTTGGGTGTAAAGAATTCTGGGGCAATTAGCCAGAGCCTGTCTGTCTCTCTGATGTCTATTTACATGACCTGGCCTCAAACGGTCCACCCTCCTGCCTTGGCCTCCTGAAAGCTGGGGTTACACCCTGCCACTGCCATTTTAGATCAGCTCCTCACTAACTTTTGTTACCTAAGAGCACAGTCATCTTCCCTGGGGTTCATAGGCCCCTGCAGAAAGAAGGCAAGCGGGCACCACTGAGGGCTCGACCCCTCTGCTCTGGACTGAGGGCAGCAGTCCCTGGTGTCCCCTCCCGGAGCACCCCTGGGCCCAGGGCAGCCCCCTTCGTGCGACTCACCGCCTGCCGGCTTGTCCTCTGGACTGCTGTGCAGGTGGCCCTGGCTGGCTTCCGTGGAGGGCTCCTCACTGCTGGGGCTGGTGACCCCAGGGATGGTGGGCAAGTCCCTTGGGGGCGTTTTGGCCACAGGGGACTTCCGACACTCCATCAAGAATTTCCGGTCGTAGATGATCCTGGTCCCTGGAGGGCACAGGGAGGTTGGTGAAGCTGCCTCGATGCCCCTGCTGGCTGGTGTTCTCACCTCTTGGAGGGGTGACTACAGCAGAGGTCACCGCGCTTTTATATCCAGGGATCTGAGACAGCACAGGGCGGTGCTGACACCCTGCGCTGGGGGGGCTCCAAAGAAGGGGCTGACCATGCCAGCTGAGTGTCTGCTCAGAGCTCTGCACCCCCGCAGGCCGGGTCCTGACAGCCGCTGCCTGCACTTACCAGCTCAGTATTCAGGAGCCAAGACAACACATCCTCGGGGGAAAGTGGTGTCCCATCTGTTTTCAGTGCTGACCCAGCATGCTTCACGGGGCTGCCCAGAACAACTTTCCTTTTTGTCAGCTCTCTGGGCTGAACCCAGAAGGCACTGGGCGACATCCCCAGCCTTCCGTATTTGAGACAAGATCTTGTTAAGTCACCCAGACCAAAGTTAGAATCTTCCTGCTCCAGCCTACTGAGCCTCTGGGACTATAGCTATGCACCACCATGCTTGTCCACAACAGGTATTCTTTTTTTAGGGACAAGAGGTACTGGAGATTGAACCCAGGGCCTTTGTACTGATCCTCAGATCCCCAGCCCAAGTTTGCTAAGTTATCTGGGTTGGGCTTGAACTTTTGATCTTCCTGTGTTAGCTTCCAGAGTGCTTGGCTATGGGCGTATGCCACCACTCGCGGTCAGAACTGGCATCTTTAACCCCATTTCACAAACCAGTGGACAGGCCAAGCACAGAAGCCAACATCTGGAGGCTGAGGTAGCGGTGCTGCCAGGGGTGAGGTTGGGGCCAGCCTGGGCTACAAAGTGAGACCCTGTTTCAAAACAGCAGTAACCAGAAGAGTAAACAAAGTTGAGATTCATTCAAACTAGTAAAAATGAAACCTGTAGCCAAGAGTGGCGGCTGGGTGAGGGCCTGGGTTAGCTCTCCATTACAGAACAGGAGTCCCTGGCGGGGCCCTCCCTGCGAAGGCGGGGTGCCCCACCTCTCTGCTCTTCCCACCTCCCACACGTGGCTTTGACCTCACACGGAGGTGAGGGCTCCAGAACTGCTCAGGCCTCCTGGGGCAGCCCCTTGGGAGAGGGGTGAGGGGCGGAGGCCTGCGCCTGTCCACTAGAGTGAGGGTCTTGTGTGTCTCAGCACCTGCCCGGGAAAGGGTGGGCCTGTGCAGAGCCCAGGGCAGGTGGCACATCCTGCTTGAAGTTAAAAATGTCATCAGGCTAGGTATGGTGAGTCACACCTGTAATCCCCGTACTCGGGAGGCTGGCGCAGGAGGACCTTGATGAGTTCAAGGCCAGCGTGAACTACAAAGTGACCCTGTGTCAAAAAGTTGTCATGCGGCCGGGGAGTTAGCTCAGTGGTTCCGGCGCCTGTCTTACAAGCGCAAGGATCCGGGTTCGATCCCGGTTACCACATACCTATACTGGGTGTGGAGACTCACACCCAGCAGGAACCAGTACCACATACCACAGTGCCGGCGTGGTGGCTCACGCCTGTAATCCCAGCACTCGGGAGGCAGAGGCAGGAGGATTGCTGTGATGTGAGTTTGAGGCTGAGCTCAGGGCCAGCCTGAACCACAAAGTGAGACCCTGTCTCAAAAAAAAAAAAAAAAGTTGTCATGCTCCATTTTAGTTTTTCATGGCCAGTGAGTTTGGTTTTCCATACATAATATGGTACCAAGTTTCCTTTTAAGGTATAGTATTTCCCAATTTAAGACTGTGTGATGGTACTCGCCTGCAATCCCAGCACTTGGGAGGCTGAGGCAGGAGGACTGATGTGAGTTTGAGGCTAGCCTGGGCCACATAACCAATTCAAAGCCAGCTGAAACGATAAAGCAAAATCCTTTCTTGGGCTGAGGATTTAACTCAGTGGTTCTGGCAATTTAGCTCAGTGGTTCCAGCACCTGCCTTGTAAGAGCAAGGACCCAGGTTTGATCCCTGGTAACCACATACAACAGTACCAGGCATGGAGACTCACACCCACCAGCACCACGTACCACAGTGCCGGTCATGGTGGCTCATGCCTATAATCCCAGCACTTAGGAGGCAGAGGCAGGAGGACTGCTGTGAGGTCAAGGCTGAGCTCAGGGCCAGCCTGAACCACAAAAGTGAGAACCTGTGTCAAAACAAAACAAAACAAAAAAACAACCCATTTCTCTAAAATTAAAAAAAAGAAAAGGCATAAATAACTGATTGGGCTGATTGTGTGTCACCGGATACACAGAGCATGTGTGGGTCCGGGGGGACAGAGATTCCCATCCTCCATTTCCTGCTGCTGGCACCCCCGACCCAGAGAAGCAGCCGCTAGCCCCGTGCTGCATGGCTTGGAGGGTGTGCGGAGAGTGCCTGACGCTGCCGGGGACCCAGAGCTTTGTGCCCAGGGGATGGGGTTGTGATCACTGGCCCCCGCCTCAGAGCACCTGTGCAGCTGGGCTCCACCCCGTGGATCTGGGGTTCAGTCCTGAACTGCCTATGAAGAACAGCCGAGCCTAGTTTTAAATTTTTGTTTGTTTGCTTTGAGCCGAGGTCTTACTGTGTACTGTGCGGTCCAGGCTGACCTCAGACTCCTTCGAGCCTCTCGCCTCCGCCCGAATTGTTTCTGCCCTCTGCAGTGCCGTCACAGCCCCAGAGGTCAGTACTGGGGCCGAGGCTGCAAAGGCAGGATGTGCCCAGTCCTGGGGTTGGTGTGTGGATCAGCACGGTGGCTGCTGCCAGCCAGCCATCCCCAAGGGTTTGGGAGATGTGTTATACCCCCATTCAGCCCATCCACACGAGAGCCAGACTCGGGGCAGGGTACAACACAAGGGGCACAAGCTCTAGAGATGGACAGGGGGCAGGAAGGGCGAGGAAGGGGATTACAAAGCATTAAGATGTGTTAGGTTTGGGGGTTGGGGATTTTTTCTGAGACAGGGTCTTGCTATGTGGTTCAGGTTGGCCTTGAACCTGTGGAGCTCCTCCTGCCTCAGCTTCCCAAGTGCTGGGATTGTTGGCCTGTGGCCTGCTCCACGGTGTACCAATTCCCATGATGTGTGTGAACAGTATCTGTTACAACCATTGAAAAGAAAGAAGACAAATCCTGGAAACAACACACAAATTATCCCAGCACTCTGAGAGGCTGAGGCAGGAGAATCACAAATCCAGGCCCAGTCTGGGCAATGTAGCAAGACCCTGCCTCAAAAAAGGGCTGGGATGTAGCTCAGTGCATATGCCTTGGGTTCAAGGCCCAGCATCACAGAAGAAAGAGAAAAAGGAAAAACATCAGGCACGGTGGCACGCAGCTGTAATCTCAGCAGCACTTGGGAGGCAGAGACAAGAACGCTTCAAGGCCAGCGTGGGCTGCACGGTGAAACCCTGTCTCAAAACATCTCCAAACCCAAACCCCCGGGACAGACTTCAGGAGGGAAGGTGGGAGAGCCCGCCTCCATCCTTCTAGGATCACAAAATCTGAGAGCCACTCAGAACTTGAACTTGGGCCCGTTTTCCAGCCCATGCCCTTCCGGACTCCAAACTCCGATGTCCACCGGGCACAGGGAGGGTAGTTTTCTGAAGGACACTCTGCTGACGGCAGTGCAATACTGAAAGCTCTAACGTGCTCACCGCCACTGCCCGAGGGTCTAGTTTACTCTCCAATGAAACAAGAGTCTTGTAGCGGGATCCTCCTGGCTATTTTTAAAGCATCACCCGTACCCCTTCTATTTTTAGGGTCTTGCTGGCAGGTGCTTAATGTACAGAAACAGAAGCCTCAGAGCCAGAAGTTCTGGGCTCAAACTAGGGTCACCACAGACAGTCCCTCAACTCCGAGTCACAGTTTCATTCTCCACTACAAGAGGAAGAATGAGATCCATGCTGAGTGTGGCGGCACACACCTGTAATCCCAGAATTTGGGAGGCCGAGGCAGGAAGATCTCTGCAAGTTCAAGCTCAGCCTTAACTACATAACGAGACTCTGTCTCAAAACACAAAACAAAACAAAATAAAACAAAAACCGAAAAGAATGAAACCCCTGAGCCAAGTATAGTGGTGCACGTCCATAATCCCAGTGCTTTAGGAGGCTGAGGCAAGATCACCAAGCTGAAGCCCTCACTTACTGCAAAAAGATTTCCGGCTGGTCCTGGATTTTGATATATAACCACAATTCTGGTTCATGCTGTTAAAGGTGACAGATTGATACTCACCAGTGCTTGTCATTGTCTAAGCTGTCTCTGATGCTGCTGTTGATGCCGATATATTAATACTTTGGCCAATGTGACTTGATTGCTCTAGTCGGTGGTTCTTCCTGGTGGACCCACACTGCCTAAGGGTCACCAGAGACCTAAACCCAGCGCCAGCTATACCTGGAAGACACTTCTGAGAAGCAGCCATTCCCTAAGGGTTCTACATACCAGCAATAAAGGTATTTGAAATAAGCAAAACAGAAGTACCAACCCAGGAATTAAACCTAAAACAACAACAATCACAACAAAAAAAAAATGAGAAGACATCCAAACAAGATGCAGAGCTGGACTTCCTGCTTACCAAAGGCAAATCCAGAGGGCAGGGGGGATGAACAGTCTGAAAGTCAACCACCTGGACTCTCTGAACTAACAACGGGAGTAGTAAACAGAAGAACAAAAACCTTTTGCCCAAACTGGGCTTGAACATGTGACCTTCCTCCTTCAGAGGAACTGGGATGACAAGCATGTGCCTTTGTGCCTGGCCACCGGACTGGGTCTGGAACAGGATGTTCTGCCTTGAATTCCTGTCTGTCCAGCCGCTCTCTGCCTGGGGCTGGTGACTTCCGAGAAGGAGGCGAGCAGAGCCCAGCTCACCGAAGCCCTCCAGCCCTAGACAGGGATACAGGCTTAGCAGGGGCGAGGGACAGTGTTCCTACAACTGCTGTCCCCACTCTAGGGCGAGGGAGAGCGTTCCCCAGGGTGGACGTAGGGAGTAAGTTGAGTACTCCCGCCTGCCCACTGCAGCCCTGGCTCCCGTCAGCCTGGCAGCAGACACGCTGGGTCTCCTGGGCTGGGCTGGTCCCTCCCCGGGGCCACGCAGCTTCCCCTCGGGGCAGAGCCCACTTGCCAAGATCTTGGCACAGAAGCAGGGCATGCTCGGTCTCAGGCCTGTGTTTCTCGAGGGCCAGGATCTCAAAGGGGTACTCAGTCAGTGTAAAGGGTCCTCTGGATCCGGACCTCGGACAGAATGGGCCAGCTGACCTGAAAATGAGCATCTCAGGATGGAGCTCTGTGTTGCAGGACCTGCTTTGCACGCAGAAGGTCTGGGCTGAATTCCCAGCGCTACAAAAGCTAACAGGTTACTGCTAACAGGTTGCTAAGTTGCCTGTGCTGGGCTGGAATTCAGATTCCTCTTCCTCAGTCTGCATGGCTCCACACAGAGCACAGTGAAGGTGCCCCTGAAGTTCACTACCAAGACAGAGTCCCCTTTTCTGATGGCTACAACTGGTGTCCCAGTGGGGAGGGGCGTGGCCCTCCTGTGGGCTGAATTTTCTCTTCCAACCTCGTCTTTCAGGATGGGATAAGATCTCTGAAGGGACTGTTTTAAAATGAGCCTGTAGGCTGGTCCTAGTCCAGTCCTTCTGATGTCCCTCGAGAAAGAAGAGATTTAGACAGAGACCCCAGAGGGAGGGCCATGTGAAGACACAGGAGGAGGTGGCTATCTGCCAGGAGGAGGGCTCAGAAAAACTACCCCACTTGGAGCTCAGAATTCCAGCCAAAACAGTAAGAAAACAAAATCTGAAGTTGAGCAAGGTGGTGCATGCTTACATTCCAAGTACTCTGGGAGGCTGAGGCAAGCTCAAGTCCAGGCTGGAAAACTTATTTCCTGGTGAAATCTTATTCAAATTTTTGAAAGAAAAGAGCTGGGCATGGTGGCACATGCCTACAATCCCAGCACTTGGGAAGCTGAGGCAGTAGGAATCCCTTCAAGTTCAACGGGGAGTTCAAGGCGGCCTGAGCTACAGAGAGAGAACCTGTCTCAAAGAGCCAAATCAATCAAACAAGAGTGAATACAGGAGGCCTGGGGTCTAACCTGTCCACTATGCACTCTCAACCAAGCTCCAGACTGACCGTATACTCGAGGGTTCTCACACCGCCCTGCT
>PVIR01003543.1:0-27825 GCA_004026965.1 Petromus typicus
AATTCTCATTTTTTCCCATAGCCCTACCCACCCTACCACCCCCCCATATACATAAAATTTGTTTCCTTACTTTTTTGTTACAATCTCAACATTGTCCCCTTTCACCTTATTTTACATTTTAAACTAGTTTGTGTACAAAGCACACAGATTATTGCACTGAAAACTTCAAGTGCCTATAAGACAGAAATATTTTTCTATGGTTGCTTCAAGAGATAAATCTCTTGCATGCCAAAAAACAAGGAATATGGCTGGTGTGAGTGGGCAGACCTGCTCTGTGCCAGTAGCCCTCCCAGTAGTGATGACCACATCCACTGCCTTTACTACAGTGGGTATAATTTCAGCCCAAGCATTGTTGTATTAACCCACTTAGAATGATTTCTGGCTCTGTGGCTGAGGAAACTGACAGAAAATAACCTTGAATTTCATTAATTCTAAAGCCATGGCAGTATAACCCTAGTGTGTATAAGATATTTAGAAGAAGCATCTACTTATACTTGAAAATTAGAGCTATATTTATTAGGATAGAAAATGAGGCCTGAATTCAATGACTCTTTATATCCCTTTGGACTTTAACCCATCGTGGTTTCCCTCTTACCTTCCAGACCTGCAGCAAATTTGGGGTTCCAGAAATGTCCATACTTCAGTGGTTCATTGCTTTCACTCCTGAGACACATCCCAGCCACACTGTTTCTTCCAGACACGTCTTAAGACTGTTTTCCTTTTCTTGCACTATGATATAGCTTTCTAAGTTCCAGTTAACCACATTATTTCCACCTTAACTTTTTAATCACACCTGAAAGCCCTCTTTGACAAGAAAGTAAAGATTCATTTCAGACAAAACAACCATGAAGCCTAATGACTTATTCAGGATTTTTCATTAGGTCCTCATAGAATTAAATCATTATCACTATAAATGTACAAATTCTGATAATGATGACAAAATGAAAACAATAAGATGTTGATGATTACAGCTGACACAAGCTGCTAGATGCTAGGCACCATCCTAGATACTTTATGTGTCTAACCTTTTACATTCACTGCTGTAAAATAGTTTCTAGTATCTAAGTTTTAAGAGAAGAGGTAAGGATAAAACTAAGTTAATAACTGGAAAATGACAGGCCAGGGCCAGGGATGTAGCTCGGTGTTACAGCACCTGCCTGGAAAGCACAAGGCCCTGAGCTCAATCCCCAGTGCAAAAATTAAAAATGAAGAAAAAAAAGAAAATGATAGGCCATGTTTACTGCACCCAGCAAACTACTGTTATCTATTATTCTGAAATAAGTATCTCAGCCTAGCACTGTGAGGTTCATAAAAATATACTTCCTTGATCCTATGAAAGTTTAGTTTTGATGGGAATATGAGGCTGACTTTGATGGAAAATTAAATATTATATAAGTACTTTGCTGAGTAGAATAGGCATAGAGTGATTTGTCATGTTCAAGTTTATGGAAGAGAGCAGAAAGGCTAGAGAAGGACTTTTGGGAGACATGATGCTAATGCTGTTGTGCGAGAATGAATTTTGGAGAATTTGTTAGATATTTTGAGGATTTCCTAGAAATTATTTGAACATAATTACATGGTGAAAGAGAAGGGCTGGATAAAAGTGGTTAGAGGTAAAATAAGAAGTGTATCTACACACACACACACACACACACACACACTCACACACACAGCCAAGTGCAGCCAAGTCACAACATATAGTAATATTTATTGCACAAAAGAAGTCAGCTTGTTTGGCAAATGCTCATGGTCTTTGAGTGCAATTCATTGTAATTTACCCATTCTTTCTCAGATACTTATAAACCATGCTTTTCCTCTAGCATCTTCAGAGAAAAACAAAATATTCTTGGTGTACAATTTGCATGATGGGTTTATAGGGTCAGACTGGAACTACCTATGCAGTTTCTGTGACAAGTTCACTCTTCTGGTCCACATTCCCCATTTATTACTCTGCCATGATAGTTTCTTTACTGGCACATGGCTTGGAGAACAGGTTTTTCTGAACACCACCTACAGACAACGCCTCTAATCAGTTGTGAGAACCCACGCAGATTGCCAGTAAGAGGCCATTCGTCTTGGGAGGCCCACCTTAGCATATTCAACAAGAAGTTTTCAAACTTCTCTTTGGATACTTTGAGAAACCCTGTGCAACTTCAAGGTGTTAAAGGGTTGCAACCTCAGGATTTTCAGCCTCCCACTTGCCTTGTGCTAAAGTAGCTCAGCTTTTATTTACTTAATTTATTTGTGTATATTTTTATTGTAGATGCCTGTCATAAATAGTGAGTACAATCAGCATGGAGGATTGATACATATAGCTATCTCTTTTTGATTATTTTCACTCCCTTTATTCTGTGTTTCTCCCTTCTTACCTCCATCTCCTTATTTTTGTTTCTTTACAAAATACAATTCTTTGCTCTTAAAAACAGTTTTCAGAGATCTGGTCTGATTCTACTCTTTTGTGTAGCAAAGTCCAACACCCCTAGCAGTGAAGTGACCACTCTACCTGCCTTCTTGGTAGAATACAATGGTCAAGAAATCCTATACGTTGTATTCTCTCTTGACACAAGACTATGGGAAACTCTCTTTCAAAAATACATACTTGGTACTAACAATCTTACTAAGAGATCATTGACCCAGAATTAGTATTCAGAGAGGAATTCTTGCTTTATTTTATTCTCTTTCTCCTCCCTCTTTTTCTTCTCCTCTTCCTTCTTTTAAGTTGGATGAAAGCCTTTCCCAAGGCTCTCTTACAGAGGTCACATGGGCACCAGTTCAACATAAAATTGCTGTGCCACTTTCTTTATTTTACTGTTTCTATCTTGACATAGTAGCCATTAAACATAGAGGGTGTCACTAAGAGGTGATTGGGAGTCATAAATGGATTGATTATATTGGTGGATGGCTAGGTGGCAAGCTTGATTCCTGCCCCAAAGTGAAATGTTAAAAATCCAACAACTTTGAAAGCTCTTTCCCTTCCTCTTACCACTTACTGTTTTTTCCAGGTAGCCTTCTCCTCTGTTACTTGAACCAGTAAGACCTCACTACTAGAAAGTTATAATGTTGAAGAGTTTAGAATCTGCAGAGCTACACAGAAGACAAGTTCAAGCCTTCCTACCTGTTGAGACCTGTGACCGAGTTCTCAATAGCTGATTAAGTCAGCAGTGTTTATAGCAAATGCAACAAGAGCCTTCAGGTTAGAACATAGGTCTTGGAAGGCATGTGGTGCTCAAGGATGTGCTGAAGCTCCCTTAACTATGTGACTTGAGAAAGATTTGCACTTTTCTTGTCAGTGATGGAGCAAGCTGGCAGCATTTTGTATTCTCTTTTACTGAATTTAATTGTTGATGCTACTCCTGCTTCATCTGCTGGATAGCCATGCTGAAGGGATGGATGTTGTTAGATACTGGAAGGTCCAACTGTATTCAGAGATCTTCAACTAAATAAATATTTCCAGAGTGCTTATTACATTTGCAACACTTGAACAATACTAGATTATATAAATTACCAATGTTATATTCTAGGATTTTCCCCTTTGGTTGAAGAAATAAGATAAGATAATGGAAATAACTAAATTTTGGAAGCTATTGACTTTATGTTTGCAGTTTCCTAGCCATCACTAAGATACTCTGATTTTTATCTTGGTTTAACAATAATTAAATTCCTGCTTGTTTTATACTAAGTACTTCACAGTAGAACATAAGCTTAGAATTATAATGATCTTATTTTGAATTCTGACTCTGTAATTTACTAAAGCATGATTTTAAGAACCTTCTAGAATCTCAGTTTCCTTATATGAGAAATGATAATATTCATCATTTAGAATTTTGTTAAAATTGTGTCTTAATGTATGAGAGACATGTGTACAGTGGTTAGTGGTCTTTGGATTAATGACACCATTATCATAGGTATTGTAAAAATTACAGAAATGAATAAGACATAATCCTTGCTCTTAATATATAAATATATGTATGTTTCTTGGTACAAGATCTTGCAAGTAATTAATTATAAACTGGAAAGAAAACCAGTGCTGGCTAAGGATGACCTGGGATATTTTGTATCACTTTAAATTTGAATTTGGTTCTCTATGTACTCAAAAGTTGGTATAAATTTGGTATTTTTGTTTTGCAAGAGGCAAGACTACATCAATAGTCAACTTTCAATACTTTTGTGTTTACCACTGCTAAGTCTAGAATAGAAGGGGACTTCAAAAAGATTTGTAAATGTGGCCAATTTGAAATAAAGTTCAACTGATCTTTGGTCATACCCTATATTTTAGAGTAGAATATTAACTGTGTTTTCATTACTCATAATGAAAGTATCAGGAACCAGCTGAAACGAGCTTAAGTAAACATTACAAACAGTAAGAGTAGTACCTTGGAGAGATAGTTTATGTATTAATTCAGCATGGGCCATAAACCTGCATTGGACATATTCCTCTAGCCATGAGGATGGTGCATCTCTAATTGACTAGGCTTCTATCAAATGCTTCCTTTTTTGCTGTTTTTGGAGAGACAAGCACAATGGTCATTTCAGTAAGCCAAATCTTCCTGGTGGACTAAATGCCCTCTAGGAAGGTTAAAACATCTGGAGGAGGTTCTGGCATCTTAAGATATTGCAAAACCTCATGGAAATTGATCACATACTGTATCAAGGATGATAAAGTTGGTAGAAAGAAATGCTAACTTCTTGCCTTAGTCATTTGTTATCAGGAAAAAAAAAGAGCAGGAAGTGGAATCCAAGATGATGAAATTTTGATTTGTGTCCTATTCTTTATCTTCTCATAAACCTTAAATTTGTCAAAGGCCATAAAGAGGTAATTATCAACATTTCTAGGTTCTTCATGAACCACCTTCACACTGATTCTAGAACATTATTTTTATTATGAGCTACCTGTGTGAAGGGCCAACACTTTCAACACAGGAAAGTTTGAGTGGGGAGAAGAAAAGGAAGGAAGGAGGAGCAGGAGAAAAAGAAGATGAAGAAAGAAAAGAAGGAAGAAGATAAGGAGGAGAAGAGGAAAAAAGCAAAGGGGAGGGAGTGAGGAAAGGAGAGGAGAGACGAGATGGAAAGTGCAAGGAAAGAAAAATAAAAGAGAACAAAAGTTAATATTGAAAAAAAAGCAGTTGATTATGGGAGACTGTCATGGGCAAGTGGCCAGTGAAAATTTCACAGAGTTGAAAGGCTGAAAAGCAATTTTTTTTTGAAATAGGCTCTCACTTTGTAGTTCAGGCTGCCCCTCAGCTCACTATGTAGCCCAAGCAAGACTTGAACTCACAGCAATCCTCCTGCCTCTGCCTCCCAAGTGCTGGGATTACAGGAGTGAGCCACGATGCCTGGCACTGTGGTATGTGGTACCCAGTACTGGTGGGCATGAGTCACTATGCCCCACATTATGGTATGTGGTCACTGGGTATCGAACTCAGGACTTTGGGCTTGCAAGGCAGGTGCTAAAACCACTTAGCTAAATCCTCAGCCCTGAAAAGCAATTTAAGAAAGGAGATGACTAATGTTCAATTTAAAATTGTGTTGGGTATCTCTTTAGTTATTAGAATCCTAATTTTTACATTTACAAATGTTTCAGTGTTTCAAAGCATTTTGTTGGTATTATTCTGTTCTTCTAAATAAAGGAAGTAGCTGAGTTTTTTTTTCAAATTACTCTAGTTTAAATGATTCAAATATCATTTTTTATGGCAAAGTAATACTCCATTCTGTAGAAGAACCACAGCTTTTTTATCCAGTCTCCAGTTGATGGACACTTGGGTTGTTTCCAAGATGTAGCAATCACAAACTGAGCTTCTATAAACATGGGTGCACATATGTCACTGTGATATGAGTCTTTTAATTCTTTTGTATATATATATATATATATATATATATATATATATATATATATATAGCAGAGCGATGGCTGGGTCAAATGGACATACCTTGAGGATATCCTCATAAGTGAAATAAATAGGTCACAGATAGGTAAATATCACATCTTTTCTCTGGTATGAGAAAATAAAGATGTAAATGAGTTCTAGAATTGTATGTTATATATTGTAAAACAGAAAATACTCAAAGTGAAATAGGGTGAAGGGGGAAATAATAAGATTACAATAAAAAAGAAAGGAAACAAATTTTATGTATATAGGGGGGTGGTAGCCTGGGTAGGGCTATGGGAAAAAATGAGAATTAAGTTGTGTCATATACTGGTACAAATTCTCATTGTGGAGTGCAATCATGATATGTATATGTAATGTACCAATAAAGATTTCAATTAAAAAATAGAATTCAAATTGTAAAAAAAAAAAATTACTCTAGTTTAAAACAAAGAAAGTACATAGGAGGTAATAAGAATCACCTGAAATATTTAATAATGAGAATGTCTTTGAATTTCCACAAATGATAGAATAATCATTCCAACTGATTTCATCCAGGCCTTTTCTCTTGGGTCAGTGATCCTGACTGTCAGCTGGGAAGGCACCCACCCTGGATCCAGACTCGCTGTATCTAGCAGATGGCCTGGCTTGAGTGCAGCTTAGGTACGTGGTGTGTCAAAGATGAACACAGATACCAGCCTACACCAAGTATTGACTTGTATCACATGGTTCCCTTCTTTTTAGTTTTTTTAAGTTGATTAAACAGCTTTCTCTTACCCTATTCTGAAACAAACTTCAGATTCTAAAACAGTATATTATTATTATTATTATCATTATCATTATTATTATTTCAGTTGTGTCTTTGCAGATACTTTATGACATGCAAAGATGGAGACCGGAACTAGATGACAATGATTACCTACTAATCTGCCTCTCAGTGCACCTGGTACATAGGTATCTGATTAACTAATGTACCTTGATGGGCTTGAGTCATCATTGGCAATGGTCTGGATGAAAGATGTCTGGCCTCTGACCCACCTGTTTTGAGTTACAGTGCCTAAGTGACCTCCTCTCCCTTCATTTCCATATTCCCACACTTACTGACATTTATCCAGGCCAACCAGTTCCCAAACTGGGCTCTTTTCAGTACTTCCGCCAGCATCCTGAGATACAATGGTTTACTGTAAGCAGTTAACATAAATCAGATAGGGTGAGGAAGGTAAAAACCGAACTGGAAATCTGAATCTGTAAGAATGAAACCATTCTCCTGAGTTCTTCAAAACTGAAGACGAAGAAGAGAAGAGTGAATGGACAACTAAAGTTGCTCTTTTGACTCTCTCTTTGTCAAAGAAATTACACGTCCCAGAACAATATAGCCAGTCATCTCTGTGTGTGTGTAATTAATCCCTTCATTTTCCTCCACCTGGGGCCCTAGTCGTACCTGTAATTCTATTGCTAACCCTCCAAAGTGCCATTCCTCCTCTCTTTTGGCATTTAGAATCCTACTGTTTTATCAAGACTATGAATTTTTCAGACTTTAAGTTTCACGAGTACAGAGCTCTTTCTTCTCTATTAACTAAATATTGTAGTCCCTTGTGTAGGCTCTTCATAAATACTATTAAAGGAAGAACAAAGTTTATCTGGCTTACTTGCATAACCACAGTGTTATTTCTATATAGATACCATACTGACAATGTAGAGGGGATGAAAGGACTTATCCATAATATCTCTGTCTCCTTTGGTCTATTGTATTTATAGTCACTTCCCAACAGTAACAGAGCTGCTATTTGTTTTACTTTTGAGCATCAACAGCTCAAAGCCAGTGAAATATAATTCAAAATTCAGCCTCTTTCCAGGACACAGTCAGTTAGTGAATTCTTGTTAGTAGAAGAATGGCTAGAGAGCGAAGTTGTGGTTTGTATACAGGACTGGAATTCTCACCTTTCAATATGGCTGCTCTTTAATCAGTGAGATTATCTTCTCCTGCAACTCAAAGAATAAAACAGAACCCTTAGAGCTGTGTGGAGAGAAACAGCCAATTCTAGTCTCTCTACTCTTCTGGAGAAATAATTACAAATCTGCTACCTAAAGGATCCCACCTCTTAAAACTTCAAGCTCAGCATTAATATTTTCATGATCACTATTTTTTCAAAAATATCAAAGATGATAAAAAAGGAAATAAAGCTTATGTAATGTACTGATACACATTTTTAATGCTGAATGTGATAATAATGTATTTATAAAATGCCAATAAAATCAATTTTAAAAACATCGAAGATAAACAAAGAGGTTTCACTGGTTCAATTGCAGACTTTGTCCCATCAGTAGAAGTATTCAAGTTTTTCTGCCGGTTAAGGACTGTCTTGCTTCTCCCCACAACATCACTTGCCATCCCTAAGTTTGGTTCTCCATGTCTAAATCAGGCTACTGAGTTAGGAGGAACGATTTCCATCTGATCTGTTTTAATGCCGTAAATCTTTCTGCTCTTTCAGCTCCTCTGACTTGTTGTAGTTCCCTTCCCCATGGCCACATTCTGCCATTTGCTAACTTTAGGAGCCATTGTTCACAGCTTTCTTACATTCATTTGCTTTTTGTTTCTTAGTCTGGAGAACAGCCCAGATTTCATTTTCAGAAGTATTGGCCTCAAACACTACTTGCCTGAGTAGAATTTGCAGATCCTTAGAGGGTGTAAAATCCTCCAAGAGTTTGGTACCTTCATCTCTGTTCCCCGCTTCAAACAAAACATCCCCTTCATCGTTTCCTTAATGTGAGAAACTTCATACCTGAGCTATTGGTGGACCTTGAGTGCTTTGGGGAGGAAGACACCAAGTGTTATTAAAGTTTTATCTATCGGAGCTTGAAGAAACCTGCAGATTAGTTGGCTCTGTCTTACTTGGCTCCTTGAAGCAACCCTAGCTAGTCTTGCCAAATGCACCCGATAAAAAGGGCAGTCTGTGTCTATCCCTCTTCCACCTGATTCTGTTTGCTTTCTACATGCTCTGATATGCTGTACTATTTATTATTTTCTAAATTTCAGTCCCACCTCAGTCTCCAAATTTGGCTCCCAACTGCTTTTGGTTGTAAACCTGGACTCTTTTCAATAAATTCCTGGCCTCATTTTCAGTTGTTTGATTCAGGCTGTCATTGTATCCCAGCCTCTAAGTTCTCATTCCCTATGTGTTATCCTTATATTCCTTTCTACTGGACCTGGTTTGAAAGCTAGAAGGTCCTTTTTCAGCTCTAGAGGCTTGAAAAGGCAGTTCAAATGAGTAATTACTTTAGTCCAATATTCTAGGGTCATCTGAAGCCCAAGTTCAAATGTGGGCAGAAAATTGTAATTCTGATAAAGATAAAGAGAATCATCTTATCACTTAAGATTTTGGAAGACTGAGTGAGCACCCACAAAGAAGGGCTGGAAGGACTGAACAGGGCTTACAGTTCCTTCTTCACTTTGAGGCCGACCTGACAGGAAGGAACAAAATTATTTCTCTTCTCGGGTACTCCTGTATTTTATGTTTATGCAGAAAGACTGCCACGAAGATGATTTCAGATACAATGTTTTAGTTATAACATTAGAGAAACAGTGGATTTTGCTAACTGCCACTCAAGTAAGAATGGTAGCTTTCTGAGGCCAAATACAAAGAAATGGAAGAAGAGAAACCTATGGCCTCTTTTTTCCTCCTGCTTCCTTTTCTTCTGATATCTGTCAACAGTGAAAAGGTCAAAGCTGTGGGAGGCCAGGGTGAGAACTGCACATACTTTATCAAGTTGTTTAAAATTCCCAGCACAGGTTTATGAATAACCACCCCTTTATTCAGAATCAACATAGAAGCAACAAGCATGCTGGAGTCACCTATGTAAATGAAGGTTATCTCTTTTACTTGCCATCAGATATCCAAATATGTTGGTGCCAAGTAGTTCTTTGTCTACCAAGAGATTGTGGGCATTATCTGCATGGACAATAGGGTTCTGTGTTTACAAATTTTATGTATATAGATGTAATGGAAGGGAAAGCAGGCACAGAAACCACTGCTGTGATAAGCAGTTAGTCATCAAGACAAATGCAGCAATGGGGTAACAACATACTCCCCTGGCGCAATCATGCCTCAAGAGAATGTTTTATCATAAGGCTGAAGTTAGTTAAAAGGATGCCATATGATGGGATAGAAATGCCAGGGATAACTTCTTGGCCATCTATGGAAAGAGGCTTTACCAGGGGTGAAGGTTCTTATTCTCAGCCTTGTCTAGAAGGGATCCTCTTTATTTAGCATTTCCTACTCCATGCCACCATGTCCATGCTCTTTCACACATTATTTTATTTAAACCCACAGTATCCTGAAAAGTATTATTAGTTCATCTTACACAAAAATCAGGAAATCAAACAATTCACTTCAATGTCCACAGCAAATACCTGTAGATTTGGATAGAGCCAGACATATATCTTTCTGACTCCAAAGTTAGTGTGCTTAATTACTTTGCAACACCACCGCTCCTTTCAGAAACCTAAATCAGAGTGATTAGTAGAATCAGAAATCATAGTACTTTTGGTGAAGGACAAGAATTACAGAATTTGCAAGGGACTACTGAGCAGCAAATGTGGCTCTTTTGTTTAATGTTTCAGTGATCAGGCTGCCAGTGGCACCTAACAATAATGAGGTATCCTATTACTTGAGTCAGGAACCAGGAAGTTATTTGTGAACAGGAAAGAGCACGTAGGAAGATGTCTTCTGAGTGCACTCCAGGGCATGGGTGGGAGAAAGAAAGTTAGGTTTCTGAAGGGTAAATTAAGAGACTCTCCTCAAGTACAGTTGGGTTCCAGCTCCGCTCAGCTGCATCTACCCCTGGTTGCCCTCTGTTCCTTCACATATCTTGTCTTCTCTGTCATCTATATTTTTATCTACAACTAACATTAATGTGAGAACAGAGAGATATTCCTTTATTATTTGTTAATAGAGTTAACTAAAATAATCAAAAGGCAAAATTATTTTCTTTCCTCCAAGTTCTTCTTTTATTGTGAAATAGCTACATTTTATATAATATCATAAGCACACTCAACATTGACAATTTGTACTAGTATATGAAATGACTTGATTCTTATTTTTTCCCATTCCCCTACCCATCCTACAAGCCCCACCCCCTATATACATAAGCTTCCTTTTTATTTATTACCATCATAATTTTTTCTGTCCCCTCAGTACTTCCCCTTACCCCATTTCCCTTTGAATAGTGTTTATTTTAATAATATTTAACATACATTCTAGAACTTATTTACATTTTCATTTTCTCATATCAGAGAAAAGATATGGTTTTTACACATCTGTGATATATTTATTTCACTTATGAGTATGTCCTGAAGGTATGTCTGTTTGAGTATGAATGACTCAAACTTGTCATGCTTTATGTCAGAGTAATACTCCATTCTATTAAAAAAACTTCTTTGTCTGGTCTCCAGTTGATGGGCATTTGGATTGTTTCCAAGATTTAGCTATCACAAACAGAGCCCCTATAAACATGGGTGCACATATATTGCTGTGATATGAATCTTAATTTTTTCATGTATATCCCTAGCAGAGAAATAGCAGGGTCAAATTAGTTAATGGGACCTCTAATCCTTGTTTTTGAGCAAACTCCACACTGATCTTCATAGTGGTTGTACCAGTTTACATTCCCATCAATGGTGGAGAAGAGTTCTTTCCTCCTTGCCAGCATTTGTTCCTGATTGATTTCAAGACAGAAGCTATTTGTGAAGTGAGATGGAATCTCAAACTTCTCATTTGAGTCTCTGGAATGGCCAGTGATGTTGAGCATTTCTTCATGTGCTTCTTAGCTGCTTTTACTTCTTCTTCTGAAAAGTGTCTGTTCATTTCAGATGCCCATTTTTGGACTGGGTCTTTAAATTTGGGGGGTCGATTTTTTAAAACTCTTTGTATATTCTAGATAGCAGCCCTTTATCTATGGAACACCTGGTAAAAATTTCTTTCCATATTGTTGACTGTCTTTTCACTGTACCAGTGGTTTCTTTTGCTGTGCAGAAGCTTTTTTTTTTTTTTTTTTGGTTTTTTGAGACAGGGTCTCGCTTTGTGGTTCAGGCTGGCCCTGAGCTCAGCCTCTAACTCACATCACAGCAATCCTCCTGCCTCTGCCTTCCGAGTGCTGGGATTGCAGGCATGAGCCACCATGCCCAGCACTGTGGTATGTGGTACTGGTTGCTGCTGGGCGTGAGTCTCCACACTCAGTATGATATGTGGTTACCGGGGATCGAACCCGGGTCCTAACACTTGCAAGACAGGCACTGGAACCACTGAGCCAAATCCCTGGCCCCTGTGCAGAATATTTTTAATAGGATGAGATCCCTTCTGCTAGTTCTCCTGCTATAGAAGTTTTGTTAACAAAGTCTTTTCTTAAAGCCAGTGTCTTCAAGAGTTTTACCTAACCTCTTTTCCAGTAGGCTTAGTGTTTCTGTTTTAATATTTAGTTCTCTAATCCACTTTGGTTTTACTTTAGTACAAGGTGAAAAAGATAAGTCTAGCTTGGGCCTTTGGTAGGTTAGAGCCCCGTTTTTCCAGCACTATTTGTTAAAGAAGCTATCTTTCCTCCATTGAGGATATTTGGCTCCTTTGTCAAAGATGAGGTGGTTTACTGTATCTGGAGTTGTTTCTGGATCTTCTAATCTATTCCACTGATCCTTGGATTTGTTACTTTGCCAGTACTGTTTTTTTTGTTTTTGTTTGTTTGTTTGTTTGTTTTTTTATCACGGTGGCTTTGTAGTATAGTTTCATGTTAGGAATCATGATACCTTCACCATGTCCTTGTTACCTAGAATTACTTTTGCTATCCTAGGCCTTTTGTGGTTCCAGATGAATTTTTGGATTATTTTATCTAAATCTGTGAAATATATTGCTGACATTTCAACCAGGATTGCATTGATCTATACAATAACTGTGGGAGTATAGCCATTTTGATGATATTGGTTCTTCCTATCTAGGAACAAAAGATATTGATATCTTCTATCTACTCTTTTTCAGAGTGCTGTAGTTTTCAGAGTAGAGGTTTTTCATTTCTTTTGTTAGACTAATTCCTAGATACTTCATTTTTTTTGGATGCTGTTGTTAAAGAGCTTGACTCCCCAATTTCTCTCTCAGTGAGTCTGTTGGTTGTGTATACAAAGGCTATTGATTGTTGAGCATCGACCTTGTGTCCAGCTACACTACTAAATTTGTTGATTAAGTCTACCAGACTTTTGGTTGAGTTTTTAGGATCTTCTATGTAGAGTATCATGTCATCAGTAAATAATGACAGTTTAACGTCTTCCTTCCTTATCTTTATTCCTTTAATTTCTTTCTCTTTAGCTGTGGCTAATGTTTCTAGCATTATATTGAACAGGGTAGTGAGAGTGGACATCTTTGTCTTGTTCTTGATCTTAGTGTGAAAGGTTTCAATTTTTGACCATTTAATATGATGCTGTCAGTTTCTCATATATAGTTTTTATTAGATTAAGATAAAGTCCCTCTCTTCCGATTTTCTTTAGAATTCTGATCATGAATGGGTGTTGGATTTTGTCAAATGCTTTTTCTGCATCAATTGAGATGATCATGTGTTTTTTTTCCTTGACTCTGTTTATGTAGTGTATTATGCTTATTGATTTACATATGTTGAACCAACCTTGTGCTCCTAGGATGAATCCAACTTGGTCAGGGTGTGTGATCTTGATGATTCTTTGTATTCTGTTTGCCAATATCTTACTGAGGATTTTTGCATCAATATTTATTAAGGAGATGAGCCCATAGTTCTCTTTTTTGGTTGGGTCTTTCTCACCTTTTGGAATCAATGTAATGATTACTTCCAGGAATGAATTTGGGAGCTTCCCTTTTGATTTCATTAAAGAGTTTGTGAAGTAGTGAAGTTAACTCTTCTTTGAAAGTTTTGTAGAATTCAGTAGTAAAGCCATCAGGACCATAACTTTTCTTTGATGGTAGGTTTTCTAAAATTACATTTTCAATTTCACAGATTGATATTGGGGTGTTTAACATGTCTATATCTTCATTCAGCTTTGGAAGTTCCTATGTGTCTAGGAATCTATCCATTTCTTCTACGTTTTCCATCTTATTGGAGTAAAGATTTTCAAAATAGGTGTTTATTTTCCTCTGGATTTCTGCTGGATCTGTGGTGATTTCCCCCTTTTCATTCCTAATAACATGGATTAGAGCCTTTCCCTTCCTTTCTTTGATAAGGGTGGCAAAGGTCTGTCAATTTTGTTTATCATTTCGAAGAACTAACTCTTCAAAAATTCATTGATTTTTCTGTATCATTCTTTTAGTTTCCATTGTGCTGATTTCTGCTCTGGTCTCTATAATTTTCTCCCTGGTACAGGCTCTGGATTTGTCTTGCTTCTCTTTTTTTAGTAGTGTGAGGTTCAGCAATAGATTGTTTATTGGAGCTTGCTCTGTTTTCCTGGTGTAGGTGTTCACTGCTATGAATTTTCCTCATAGAACTGTTTTCATGGTGTCCCATAAATTCCTGTAAGTTGTACTGGGGTTATCATTTAATTGTAAAAACTATTTAATTTCTTCTGTGACTCATTAGTTGTTCAACTGAGTGTTATTTAATTTCTATGTGTTTTTGAGGATCTTGGAGTCTCTTTGGTTATTTAGCTCCAATTTCAAGAGATTGTGGTCTGATAGAATGCAGGGGATAACTTCAAGTCCTTTGCATTTACTTAAGCATGTTCTATGTTCTATCATGTGGTCTATTTTGGAGAATGAGCCATATGCAGCTAAGAAAAATATATATTCTGACTTTTTAGGGTAAAATATTCTATAGGCATCTATTAATTTTATTTATTCAAATGTTTAGTTTACTTCAAGTATTTCATTTTTGATTTTTTGTCCAGCCAGTCTGTCTAGTTGTGACCGTAGAGTATTGAAGCTCCCTACTATTACTGAATTAGTGTTTATCTGACTTTTCATCTCCATTAATAATTGTTTTATATAGTTGGGTGCACTGGAGTTTTGTGCATATATATTTATGAGTGTCATCTCTTTCCCTTATACTGTTCCCTACACAGGATGTAGTGTCCATCTTTGTTTCTCTTAATCAGTTTTGGTTTGATATCTATTTTTGTTTGCAAATAGGAGAGCCACTCCTGCTTTTTTGTAGTTTCCTGCTGCATGGAGACTTGTTTTCCTTTTACTTTCAGTCCAAGTTCTTTTTAAAAGTTGATTTTATTTGTATATTTTATATACACATCATGATCACAATCAATATTAAGGATTTGTATCAGTACATGACATAAATTAAGTCTCATTTTATCCCATTCTCTGGTCCACCCTACAACCCTCTACTCCCTATATACATAAGCTTTGTTTCCTTTCTTACCTTCAAAATTTTCTTTCTCTTCTTACCCCTATCCTCTTTTCCCTTTAAATATTTTCTATTTTACAATATCCATTGTACATTTTAGAACTCATTTACACTTTTATTTTCTCATACCAGAGAAAAGATATGGCATTTACACATTTGTGATCTATTTATTTCAGAATCACTATGGTCTATAAGACACTAGGTGACGTTGTTGGTTCTCCAACCCTACCCCGACCCATATCCTTTTCCATCTTCCTTCTTCCTGAGCCCATGCTAATTTGTACTTCTAGCTTTGTGAGAAAATAAATTAGACCTCTTTGAGCCATTTTTGAATTGGTTCTTCTATTATTTGTTTTCAAAGACATTCTGACATAGTAATATTTAAATAATGCATGTAAGTACTGTAGTCTAAATGTTTATGCTCCATGCCCTGGGTTCCTGTCAATGAGGTGAGAATTTTGTCAGGTTATAAGGTCATGGGAGTGAGTAGAACCAGTGTCTTTGTGCATGAGTCCTCAGAAAGATCCATGACCTCTTCTGCCACATGAGATACAGTGAAAAGACAAAGAAAGATCTACTAAAAAGTAATCCCTCACCAGTGCTAAATTTCTCACAGAGCTAATTTCTCACAGAACTGTGAGAAATGAAATCTGAGGTTTATAAGCCTCCAATTAATTGTATTGTTTTATAAAAGATTTATGATCTAAGACATAGTCCTCATTCCTTCATTAATTCTACTAACTTTTTTTTGAGCATCTACTATATAACAGGGTCTATTGTATGTATTTGAAATATATCAACAAACCAAATTACAAAATTTCTTGTGTTCATGATAAAAGTAAACTATTCCTATTATCATAATATATCGGTCTTCAAAGGTGTGAGTTTTTTCACCAAACAGTTCTCTGCAGACTGAGCAGTGAATAATAAAACTTAATTTTTTTTAAAAAAAAATTGACTTTATTGATATATTTTACACATACATTATGGTCACATTCAACACTGATAATTTGTACCCATACAAAACTTAATTCTTAAAAAATATTTTTATTAGTATATGTTTGCAATACATAATATATACATTTATTGTGGAGAATTTTTACATATATATTTCACATTTTGTTTCTTCTTACTTCCTCTTTCTTCCTTGCTCCCATCTCTCCCCATCCCTAGATATATTTTCCATCTCCAAAAAATCTATAATTCATTTCTGACACTAACTGCTTAGAGTTAGTACAAACTCTATAGGATGAGGCCTCAATTTTATAAAACATAGCCTCCTTTTCAGATGACAATCTCACATAATGGGTACCCAACTTATCTCCACTTCTGATGACTTGGCTACCAAGTGGAGGTTCTCACAACCCTTCCCTGAACAATTTAATAAAAAGGCTCACAGTACTCCAGGAAGTACTTTATATATATTTACTGTCTTATTATGAAGCATTATAATACAAATCGAAATGGTTTGTTATAAAAGGTCATTACAAAGATTTATTATAAAGGACTGTCACAAAGGAGAATAGCCAAGTGAACAGGTATGTTCAGTAAAGTCTGGGAGGGCCCTGAGCATGGGAACTTCTGTCCTGTAGAACTGAAATGTATCATCCTTGTTATGGCTGGGTCAAGAATGACTTCTAACACTCTCATATTCTCAGAGGTAGGGCTTTTGGAAGGTGATTGGATCATCTCCTTTCCCTCTGTGTCTTGTCCATCATGATGTGAGCGTCATTCTTTCATCAGGCTCTTCCAATGTGCCATTTAGGTCTTGGAGCCTGCTGTTCATGCAATGACCAAGACCTCTAAATCTGTGAGCCCAAAATAAACTTGTCCTCCTTTAAGCATGGGTTGCAGATATTGTGCCCTAGAGATAAGAAAGTGACTAAGACAATCTTCCTAGCACATGGATGCATTCACCACCTGACAGGTCTCCTAAATCCATCATTTAGTGTTTTAAAGGAATCTCCATTATCCAAGAAGCACTGATTGAACTGTTGGCCGTTGGTGATGATCTCAGCCTCCAGACTTTCTTTCTTGCCTAAACATGTCCTTCATCTCTGTGTCAACCAGCTGTCACTCTGTAGCTATCTATTGTTCCCTGAGTCATTTGTCACCTTATTTGCAAAAAGATACTCTCATGACTCCAGAGATGTGAACAACTTAGAAGTTCTTGTGTCTGAAACTCAGAATGAAGACCAAAAATATGCACTTCTTATAATGTCACAATATTACAATGGGCCTTACTCATTGGAGAGGAGAAATAGGCCAGGAATAAGTGTGTAAATAAATTTGATATTATGTTAGAGGATGATAAGTACTATGGAAAAAATGAAAAACAGTATTTCAGTTTGGGGTCAACAAAAGAAGACACTCAGACAAGCCTTGGTGCGACTAACTTTTTAGGAAATAATAATCCCAAAAAGCTTATTGAGGGAAAAGGAAATTAGAGATGAAGTAGGGAATGAAACCAATGAACTGTTGTTTAATAAGCAATTGACTCATATTGAGCAGAGAACTGACAAACCATATAAAATGCTCTTAGCATTGTTCCCCCAGAGCTGGAAAACCTGGGTTGTGTATCCATTTATTCTGTTCCTCATTAGCTAAGGGGTACCTCATGAAGGCATTAAAACCTCTGCATTCAGGAACAATGAACAGCAATGCCAAGGCCCTATACTGGGAGCATGTCTGGAGCACTTGAGGAATACCAAAGTGGCAGAAGTGGCTAGACTCAAGTGATTAAGAAATGGGAGAGAATTGAGGTCAGAGAGTAACAAAAGCCCAGAACTTGGCAAGCCATGAGAAACTCAGAAGGCCTCTGGCCTTCATTCTCAGTGAAGTGGGAAGGTATTAGAAGATTCTGAGTTCTGTGTTGTCACCAATCTCTGTGGTGACTTCATTGTCCTAGGTTTTATGTTGAAAACAGAAGTGAGAGGCTAGACAGTACCTAAGTGGATCATCCCAGAAGAATGAAACAGAAGTATACACATCTTTTTTCTCCTTAAGAAAATCTCATGAGCTCTAATTGCTGAAATCTTAGTGTTTAGATTCAGTCATTTTGAAGGCTTTTCATGCTAATGATTGACCCATTATGGAATTTGTTGTGGCATATATTTAGATGTCCCACAAAAGTCTCATGCAGATGAGGTGAGACTTTCTTTTTCAAATGTGGCTGAAGCTGGAATATGTAATGCAGGAGTTAAAAGTATGTGATTACTAAACCACCACATGTGAATGTTTGATTTGGCACCATCCTAATCCTGATAGTCTAAGGTAAAAGATTATCTTCAACTCTCTGTCTCTGTCTGTCTGTCTCTCTCTCTCTCTTTCTTTCTCTCTCTCATTACCATGGCTGTCATGTGCACACCATGTTGTTTCTGCTCTGCCTTTTTTCCATTTGTCATCCCTGTGGTGGAGCTGGCCAATTATGGACCAAAACTTCTATGGACTGTAAGCAAAATAAGCCCTTTATCTAATTTTGGGTGTTGAGTATTTTACCTCAGCAACAAGAGAATAGTAACCAACACAGAAATTTGATACTAGGAGTGGGGTCATTGCTGTGACATTACTTGGCCATGTGGCTCAAAAGTGTTTGGAACTGGCTTGAGGGAAGGGGAACAGGAAAAGTTAGGAAAGATTTGGAGATGTTGCCTACACAAGCAAAGCTGGAACAGCTTAAGCTCTTCTGTATGAGAGATTTTGGTCAGAGCTCGAAAGACCAGAAAGTCAGTAAAGACAAGGCTCAGGAGGTATCTGCTTGAAAGAAGGACTGTCAGGCTGCTGGCCTCCAGACAATATGTATTAGGACTTAGATGAAAATTTGTCAACATTTTGCTCACATTCAGAGACTTTTCAAAAAAACTGAAGGATGCCAGCTGAAGAAGAAGAGCTGGAACATCTCTGATGCTATTCTGTATGGGAGATTCTGGTCAGAGATCAGAAGACCAGAAAGCTCATAAAGACCAAGGTAAGAAGGTTTCTGCTAGCAAGAAGAACTACTTTAGCTGTTGGACTCCAGATATGCTATGGTTTGGCAAAAAGTTTGTTTGCATTTTGTTCATGTCCAGAGGCTTTGCCTGAGACTGAGATTAGAGGTGTTGGACAGATTAATCTTGTAGAATAAATTTCAAGGCAGTTCAATATTGAGGCAGTGTGATAGCTATTGTTGGGGGCCTTTATCCAGACCTATGTTGAGAATCAAGATAAAAAAGCTAAGAGCCCAGTAGAACAGTTTAAAATATCCAGAGTTTGGCCAAGAAGAAATCTCCAGTAATCCTATGGACTGCAAAGATAGAGCAGAGGAGTCCTAGATCACTGAGAAGAAACAAGAAATAGAAAAGATGGCCTGAGGACATTACATGAAGCAGCAAGATTCTACCCTTTGCAGTCTTAGAATTGTAAGGAGAAAGATTTTGTTTTGATAAGAAAGCCCCAGAGCACCATGTTCCACAATGACAGCACTCTAGATAAATTGTTACAAAATGGCAGAATCCTAAGGAAGTTGTCCCAAAATGGCAACTTAGGGAAGTGTTGCCTTTGGATTTGATTCATAGGCACTGATCCCCTACAACTAAGACAGAAAGAAGACTGGCTATAGCTCTAACTGGCAGCAGATCTTGGCATTGCCTATGCAGCTCTGGTTTTAGGCACTCAAACTATGCAATAGTTGGGTCAGAAAGGCTTCCATGCAGATTTCAGAAGTCCTGGGAAGCCAGGCATCATGCCCTGAGAGTGTGAAGCTATGAATGTGAAGCTGTATATGCAATGGAGACTCCAGAAGTTTGGTGAAGCCAGAAGCATGGATCATCTGAGGAAAGCTCTAAGGAAGGAGCACAACTGGCTCAATAGAGAAGCAATGGGAGCTACAACAACCAGAAGTGCCATAGGGGGAAAGCCACCCAAGTCCTTTTGAGTTTAGTTTGTGACAGATTGTCTCGGATGCTGCACAAGGAGTTGTGGGATTTAATGTTTGACCTATTGGATTTTGGAGTTGTTTTGGTCCCATTCCTCCGTATTCCTTTGTTTGAACTTTTGGAACAGATATGTCTGTCTTGTTCCATTGAATGTTGGACTTGATTTAACACATTGCTCAAAGAAAACAAATTAACCAATTGTTCTCAGGAGAACAGATAAGTATACTGATTTTATCTTTAATCAAATAGGAGATACAAACACAAGGTGGATTCTATTAAATTATAATAAAATATTAATAAAGAGAATACATGCTTTTATAATGCCAACAAAACTACACCTTGCAAGAATAGAATGATGGACTCTGTAACACAGGCCAATCAAAACTTAAATGATGTATCATTTTTTTAACAAGACAGAAATAATGAAACAACAGAACCTATGACAAAGTATAGATCTATTGTCTCTCTAATATAATGACTTCAATTTAACTACTTCACTCCAGTCATAAAAGTTGATTTGAGGTAGGTAGATCACAAATATAAGGTTTCTAGGATAATATCTTTAATACCTTAAGATCATCAGTTTGCCTAGAGAAAACAAAATTTTAAATGACTTACCTTTCTAAAATATATTTCTTCTTTTTCAAACACAATCCAAATTACCATGTTTGTCTTTTCTGAGATACATTAAGGTCTTTGTCATAAATATTGAATGTGGCTGTTTTCAACCATTACATTGCCTATACAACCTAATGGATATTATAGGCAAAATTGATAAAAGTAAACTAAGGGGACCAGAGATTTAGCTCAGGGGTTCTGGCACCTGCCTTGTAAACTCAAGGATCTTGGTTCATTCCCCAGTAATCACATACCACAATGCTGGACATGGAGACTCACGCCCACCAACAATCAGAACTATATACCATAGTGCTGGGTGTGGTGGCTCACGCCTGTAATCCCAGCACTCAGGAGGCAAGATTTCTGTGAGTTCAAGGCTGAGCTCAGCTTGAACTACAAAGTGAAACCCTGTTTCAAAAAATTAAAAAAAAAAAAAAGTAACCTGAGGCATTTGTTTTATGCTACTTTTTATATGTCATCATATAAATTCCTCTATATAATTAGGATGCTGTCACTGCTTATAATTTCTATCTTGAGTTCTGAATTTACTCAGAAAGACAAATGAAGAGATTATAAACTTTTCTTGCACACCTTTTTTGTCTCATAATAAGTATATTTTTATAAAAAAATATGTGAAGAAAACAAAGATGAATAATCCCTAACTTGCTCTTTACTGTCATGGTCTTTATATTAGTTTATAACTACATATTAGTCTGCACAACTTTACATTATTTAGATCTTCTTTCCCTTCTACACTGCATACTTTCTGAAGGCAAAGATCAAAATTGTTTTCTTCATCACTGGATTTCACTACTATAGTGAAGCAATTCAATAAATACTCACTGAATTAATGGAAATGTACTGGACAGAACTGGAAGTCACTAAACTTCTTCAACTTTCCATGAGAAAAAAAAAATCAGATGGGTCTGAGTAAAGAACTTTGCTCTTTGCACTTTGCATGCATTTCAAAATATGCAATTTATAGCATCTATTTTAAATTTTCAGGGCTCTTTTTGTCTACTTTTTAGACAAAATGTTTCCAGGCTATGTAATCACTAAAGAAATTTTCCAAGTATATTATTCCAAATAGGTCAAGTGTAAAGCACCACTTTTCATCATTTAAAATTATTTTAGACAGCACAATTAACACATAATTGCTCAGCACCAGCTGTAAGTTTAGTAGCAAAGTACGTGTTATTATATGAAATAAGAAAAGACAAGGCCTCTGCTTTTAGAAGAAAGTGTAAAAGTGTTGAGACAACATAGGCTTTCTGAGTTTGGAAATGGAAGTTTCTAAAGGAGCCTCATATATGGCCTTTTCACACAACACCAGACCTTGACTAGACTCATTCAGCCAGTACACATTTAGTAGACTGACTAAGGTCTGCTCACAGTTGTAGGTAATGGTCACATAAGGACAAATACCACAAAATCATTTCTTCCTCTTTCAATGCTCATAAAAAGAACAACCTAATGAGAGAAAATAGAGAAAGAGATGAGTACAGGAAAAATATCAGAGAAAGAAATGAGTACAGGAAAAATATCAGAGAAAGAAATGAGTACAGGAAAAATATCAGAGAGCATGAAGTACTATTTGGAGAATGAGAGTGGTAGTACAGGAGATATTTTACTCTGAATGTTTGAAGAGGGCTTCACTAAGGAACTGGCATTTAAACTGTGAAGAAAAGGAAGCAGTCATGCAAATATGGGGTCAGTAGGAGAGGTACAGTCTTGGGAGAGGAACCAGTTGGTGCAAAGGCCTTCAAGAAAGAGCAAACTTGGCCAGTTAGAAGACCTGAAAGGTCAAGAAGTTGAAATCTGATGGGTGAGGGGGCGGAAGGAATTAAATGAAGTCAGAGAGGCAGACAGGGTCCAGATCAGTCAGGGCTCAGAAAGCTAGGGTGAAGAACTTGATGTAAGTTTTTGAATGTAATCAAAAGCCTCTGGAGAGCTTTAAACAAGGAGACAATTGATATGACTGATGTTTGCAAAATATCAGTCATGCTAATGTTTGCAGAATGAAGAAGTGCAAAAAATAGGAGTGAAGTAATGAGTTGCAAACTTAGCTGGGAGAAATGGGAGGAGGTTGTGTTAGATTAGTTGCAGTGAAGAAGAAGAAAGATGGATGGATTTAGGGTGCATTTTGGAGAGACAGTCAATAAGATTTGCTGCTGTTATTGAGGAAGAGAGAAAAGAAATGGAAAGAATGAAGGATAATGTTAGATTCTAGCTAGAGCTACAATAGTGCTATTCACTTAGATAAGAAAAGTCTTAAGAAGAGTCATTTGGGGAAAAGAGAGGCAACGTTTCTGTTTTGACCTTGATAATTTTCAGATACCTTTTACATATTTCCATTTCCATATGGAGCTATTGAATAGACAATGGAATATAGCAGTGTGGAGTTCTGAGCAAAGACCAGACTCAGGCTTATCAAAGTGAAGGGGTTTATATCTCCCTATGATGACAGTTAGCATATGTAGAGCTGCGAAACTGGTGAGTTGACGGCTAGCCATCCATTAGAAATATAATACTAGCAATATGCAATTTATAGTTTTTTGGTAGTTACTCTAAGAAAAGGTAGCCACATTAAGAAAGTTAAAATAAAGAGGAAATTAATTTTAATGAAACATTTAACTCTAATCATAATATAATAACTTTAATATGTAATCTATATAACACCATTTATTGAACAATATTTTACTAAGGCTTTGAAATCTATGTGTGTATGAATCTCAATTTATAGTAACTGCATTTCAAGAATAAAATAGCTATACTTGGCTGGTGGTTATCACCTTGGAAAGCATAAAGTCAGAGAAGAAGACCAAACCCAGGGAATACTCAAAAGCACAATATTCAGAAATTAGCTATAGTAGGAGAAGCCAGGAGAGGAATATTCTTTGAGGTTGGAAAAGTCAAGAGAATAAAGTTTCTATGTTTCTATGTTTCAAGAAAACAGTGGCTAACTATGTCAAATATTTCTGATGTGAAGAAGTCAGATAAAAATAGACAAGTAATCTGTGGATGCAACAACATTGCTAATCTCAATAAAAGCAGGCTTAGTACTGGGGTAAGGACTGACACCCTGTTGCAATAAACAGAAGAGATAATGTAAGGCAGCATGAGAAGAAGTGATTACAATGAACCATTTCAGAAAAAATGTTATACAAATCTGGGAACATGAGATTAATATTTTCTGCTGTTTAAAACAGGGATATTTGAACATGCAAGTATGATGATTGGGGTGAAATTATAGAGGAGAAGTTCCATCATGCAGAAGAGAGAAAGGATAATTAGAGGAACAGGCATAGGAAGAGCAGAGAGTGGGTCCAGGGATAACATAGAGGTATTACCTTTGCTAGGAGCTGGAAGCCATCATCCAAACTAGTATTAGGGGAAACAGCGTCTCTGGAGCAGGCAGCTTAGGAGTTAGGAGATGGAAGGAAGAGGGAGTTCTCTGTTTAATGTCTGCTTCAATTTTCTTAGTGAAATATAATACAAGGTCAAGGGTGGAAGTCCACAGGTGCATGAAATTTGAGGAGCAGCAAAAAAGAAACAGCTGTGAAAAATTGTACATTGCCTACTTTAGTGCCGGGGTGAGATGTGTGTGTGTATGTGTGTGTGTGTGTGTGTGTGTGTGTGTGTGTGTGTGTGTGTGTGTGTGTGTTTAATAGAAACATTCAGCTCTTAGGAATGTAAGTTCTGGACAGATGATAGTAGAATTTTACCAGGCTTGATTTAGCCCAGTTGCTTTACAGAGAAAGGGGGCTGGCATTTGAACAGTACTTTTTAAAGAAATGATTACAATAATGAACCATGAGTGCTTCTCTGGATAAGAATGAAAGACATGGATAAGCTCACCACTACTATCAATGGGTTAGTTATCCTAATGGAGTTAAAGAATTCTGTAATAAAAGTACTTAGAGGAAATGAGTTAGAAGTATAAATAATGGTGATCAGAAAATAGGGAACTTGAAATTCAGAAGATGACAGAGTTTGTGATTATGGGGCTCAGCAAATGAGGGAGAATAAAGGGGTAGATCCTTGGAAATGGGAAAGTCAAGATTAGGGTGGTCTAGATGATGGATGGATTATCTATGTAGACCTTGAAGTTTTCTGCAATGATGATGACAGTGTAGTGAAATGGAAAACTGGTTATGAAGCCATCATTGAAAAAAAGGGGCTCTCTGGAGCTGGTAACTAGTAGTAATAAGGAGTCGGTCCTTAATGGATGCAGAGAATTTGAAGGCAGGAAGAATAGGGTAATGAAGTAAAAGTTGGAAGCAAGAATTAGGAGAAAAACTAAAAAATAGCCTCGATTCCTGAGTCAGGGCACCACAGCCCCACTGATTGAGGCAGTGTTGATGGCACCACCCAAAGTGAAGGGTACCATTTCCATGGAAGATAATTTGAGTTTCATGACACATCCATAGAGGAAGGGAAAATTTAGAAAAGCAGTTGAAGAATACAGGGGCTTTTTCTGGTAATGTAGCCTGAGCTCAAGGGTGCTGTGGAAGGGTGAGAATGTCAGAGGCATGGATGCGCACATATTTTCAGGGTCGTGATCCTGAGGGATTACAGTTGGCCTGAGAAGCTCGAGCTTTCTCAGCTTCTGAGGCCGTGTAAGTGTAAAGGTTGTTGTTTTGGAGAGCTTGCAGCCCCTGGCAAACTTGGGAAAGGACTCAGGTGTCCTTGAATAGGTACTCATTGGGGAAAATGCCCCAGGCAAACTTGGGAAAAGAAGTGTTTGGCTAGCAAGATACAATAGGAAGTACTCAGGTGTCCTTGAATGTGTACTCAGTGGGGGAAAATGACCGCTCCCCCTCTGATTACACATATGCAAAATGGTCACATACAGACTTCTGGGAGGGACTTGTCCCCTCTCCAGAAATTCCGGAAGTAACTAGTAACAACCTGTCATTTTTTTTTTTTTTCTGGAGAGGCTATGTAAGAGGAAAAAGAAACACGAGACAAAAGCGCGCTAGACAGAACACTACTCCGAGCATGAGCTGAGGCCCTCCATGCTGTTTTTTACCCATGGTTGCAACGTATTGGTGGGGTTGTTAGCTAGAGTGAGGACAAGCTAGACACTCCGTGCTGTAATCCGTCTGACAACGTTATGGTGTTGTTTTGCTGCAGTGATAATTATATTCTCAAATTGTTCTTTCTACAATTTTTACTACTTTGCATATATATACATATATATATAGCATGTATATATGTATATATACACATATGTATATATATAGCATGTATATATGTATAGATGCATGTATATATATAGCTATATATGTATATATACATAGCATATATATATACATATATATATATATTTACACACACATACATATATATATATATATATATATTCTCATTTCTGGAGTGTTTCGGCTTCACTTTGCATATTGAACCTCAATTTCTAAGTAAAGATATACCAATTCAGCAAGTTTTCTTCCCTTGCTGAAACAGTTAGCGGCCCATCCCTAACCTCCCTAGATTTCTAAAGCATTTGTGCTGTTCAACATAACTTTCCTAGGCTTCTTTATGATAGGATTTTAAATCATGTGATTGGAGACTGTCTCTAAAACTCTATTTTCAGTTGGCAACAGCCTGAAATAATTCCAGTGCAGGTGTTTTGGAGTCAGTCTACCTAACAGAGGTGTGGTTAGGAAAATTTGTGTGATTTCTTTCCAGTTGCTTGGAAAAATGCCCAGCTGCCTTGAGAGGCACAGCTGCCCTTACCATTGGTTTCTTGAGTATTTCTCCTGTTATCAATCCCTGAATATTTCCACATGACCTCACTTTGATCCTGCATCCAGAAGAGGTTACTTCAGTGACCCTGTATGTAGAATAATTTTCCATTTTTTTCAGAGGTGGTGACAAGGCCTGTTTTCCTAGGTTTTGGTATATTACCAAAAAGCCTTGGTAAAGTACATTTGCTTGATCTTAAAAGTCTTGCAAATGAGATGGGAGCTGTGATTGGATAGACATGGAGCCCAGAATTCAGATTTCTTTGTAATCTAGATCTCATGTCATGTGTGCCTCTCCCTTGGAAGCATTCACTTGTCACAGCTGTAATTCTACAGTTGCTGTTAGCAATCTATAAATAATATCTCTGTGCCTGACTGTAAGCTTTACAAGAGCTGAGACAACTTCTGCCTTGAGCTTGATCCATTGTTTCTCTAACTTAGCTTTATTTTACCTCTATCAAACGTACATTCTCTCAGTTACAACCGAGGCTCTGTTAGGCAGCTGGGATGTCAAGCTTGATGTGGAGATAAAAGATTAATATGACACAAGCCACACCTCAAGTCTCCTAATCTATAATGGAAACAGAAGTCAGTCATCTGTGATATTTAGAATAAGAAAAAGGACTGGCCCTGTGACTATGGGGTTGTGATATCAAAAGGGAAGAGAAGAAATATGTAATTAGCATCCATGTGCCAGGCACTGTGGAAGTCTGTATTCTTGGACCCTGGTGACCCCTGCTATGGCTTTAAAATTCTATAGGAAGAAATGCAGAAGTGGAATTTAGTCACAGAAATACAGCGGCGATGAGGAATTTATAACAAGATTTAATAGTACACTTTCTGAGTTCTGTCCTCATCTTGACTTGTATTTATTTTCCTACAATTGACAACAACAAGCACACATTTGTCTCTCATAATATGCCAAGCAGTGTTTTAAGTGTTGTATACATAAAGGCACTTACTGTAGCTAATGTAGGTGTTATTATAATCTCTAGTATGCAAGCTGAATAATTAATGCACAGAAATGTCATTTATAGCTAGTAAGGAAAGGTAACCAGTTTGGAGAAAAATTCTGGAATCTACTCCCCAGTGATTTTCTTTTCATTATTTTCTAATTTTTAAAAATTTGATTTTTCATGCATCTTTCTGTAGACCTCAGATCCTTCCATTTAAAGATGGACATAAAATATAATATATCTATACATGCATACCTATGTACACACGTACATACATACGTACATGCATGCATACATACATACCTATATACATAATGGCTTGGAATATTTTTTCTTAATTCAATATAACAGCATGAAGGAAAGGGAA